>JBAJNP010012248.1:0-13652 GCA_036877545.1 Yasuhikotakia modesta | reverse complement strand
TACAATAACGTCAGCATTTTCGCGTCCTTTGATTGGATCAATTGAATTGAATTTGTAAGAGCTAGAAACTGCGGATTAATATAAGACAAAATAATATACTCCGTACAACAGAGTGATCGCACTCTTCTGGAGGAAAGAAAGGAGGATGGATTTTGTGTACAAATAATTTGTAGGCTAATTTGGTGAGTTTAATGGATTCATTTAGTAAGCAAGTAATATTTGTAAAATGTAAATTTTGTGAATATCACTTTTTTCAATAGTAAACCTTTGTCAACAAAGTACTTTTGATTCTTCAAAACAATTTATGTCATTTCTTTTGTAAAAAGAAAAAGAGTTTGCCTTCATTTCAAATCCCTTTCAAGCGGATAAATATATCTGTATATTTTCGCTGCATCCAATTTTGTAGTGTCTTTTTTCAATAAAGTAAAATTCGAGTGTTATTACTTAAGGTGTAAAATACAGTATATTTTACTTTGCAATTTAACGGTTGATGTGTTTTCATTGCCATGACGTCATAATGATGGTATTATGAGGTGAATTATGTAAGGTGGCACCACCGAAGGCCTAGGTGTGAAATGCACGGCCCGCCACTGCTCATAGCTCATTGTAACAGGGTGACACTTGATTAAATTAATACACCAAATAATTCTTAAATTAATAAATACTGAATGAAGAAATGCCTAAATGCAAGGAGCAGTTGCATTTGATTATTTTGATGCTATAAATCACTATGTCTCAGTATCTGATACTTATTTGCCATGCACTAAAATGTACAGGTGCTGGTCATATAATTAGAATATCATCAATAAATTTCATTATTTTCATTCAAAAAGTGAAACTTGTAAAATGTATACATTCATTACACAAAGATTGATATATTTCAAGTGTTTATTTCTTTTAATGTTGTTAATTTCAAGTGTTTATTTCTTTTAATGTTGTTAATATTAATGATGACTATAACTAACAACTAATGAAAAGCCCAAATTCAGTATCTCAGAAAATTAGAATATTGTGAAAAGGTTCAATATTGAAGATATTGCCACACTGGTGCCACACTCTTATCAGCTAATGAACTCAAAACACCTGGAAAGGCTTTAAATCAGGGCTGGTTCCTGGCTCCTCCAGGAACAACCCTGTTCCTGGAGGGCCGGTGTCCTGCAGAGTTTAGCTCCAACCCTGATAAAACTTCTCTGCCTGTAGCCTTCTACTAATCCTGATTAGCTGGTTCAGGTGTGTTTAATTAGGGTTTGAGCTAAACTCTGCAGGACACTGGCACTACAGTAACAGGGTTGCCCAGCCATGCTTTAAATAGTCCCTCAGTCTAGTTCTGTAGGCAATCATGGGGAAGACTGCTGACTTGATAGTTGCCCAAAAGATGACCATTGACACCTTGCACAAAGCGGGCAAGACACAAAAGTCATTGCAAAAGAGGCTGGTTGTTCACAGAGCTCTGTGTCCAAGCACATTAATAGAGAGGTGAAGGGAAGGAAAAGATGTGGTAAAAAATGTACAAGCAATAGGGATAACCGCAGTCTGGAGAGGATTGTGAAACAAAACCCATTCAAAAAGGTGGGGGAAATTCACAAAGTGGACTGCAGCTGGAGTCAGTGCTTCAAGAACAACTACACACAGATGTATGCAAGACATGGGCTGTCACATTTCGGCTGTCACATTCCTTGTGTCAAGCCACTCATGAACAACACACAGTGTATTGCTAAAGACAAAAAGCAGACTGGACTGCTGCGTGGTCCAAAACTGAATTAAATTTTGAATTAAATTTGGAAATCAGGGTCCCAGAGTCTGGAGGAAGAGAGAAGAGGCACAGAATCCATGTTGCTTGAGGTCCAGTGTAAAGTTTCCACAGTCTGTGATGGATTGGGGTGGCATCTGATGTTGGTCCACTGTGTTTTCTGAGGTCCAAGGTCCACACAGCCGTATACTAGGAAGTTCTAGAACACTTGATTCCTGCTGCTGACTTCAGGGAGATGCAGAGATCATTTTCCAAAAGGACTTGGCACCTGCACACAGTGCCAAATCTAACCACCTGGTTTAAGGAACATGGTATCCCTGTTCTTAATTGGCCAGCACAACAGAACAATTTTTGTACAAATTGTTAAATGCTCCTTTTTCATTACCTATTTTTAACATTGGTTATGGAATTTAACCCTTTGATTTAGAGTTATATATTAATAATATTCTAAATGGCAGTGTGTACCTGTAAATAAATTGCATAATATATCCCCATATATTTTCTTGAAAGGGTTTTCAGCTGAACCTGAAGCTTTTTCTATGCACTCTCTGCAAACTCTGTTCAAATATATGTTTTATACAATTGAGTTTAGACAGCATTTAAACTTGTAAATCGATTTGTTAATAGATTTAGACTTTCTCTCAGGACCGAACAGTTAGTTTCATTAAACAAGCAGAAGAACCTCCCAACTTTTATCTGGGAAGTTTTTTTAATACTGCAAAAAAACAAACAAAGGAGTCACAACAATTTGTTTTTGTTTGACAGGTTTCAATACGATTTTTAATTTTAAAACCATTTTAGACATTCAGAATGAAACTCTTTGCAGAGGTGCAGGGCTGGAGAGGGTGACAGGTGAAATGTGTATTTTTAATTATCAGTCTGTCTGAGGCTTTATGGCTGTTTTTAACAATAGAGGCGGTCAGCATGCACAGGGCGTGCCGGACTCCAGCTCCACCGTGAGCCCCTTGCTCAGGAGGAATGCTTCTTGCTTGGGTTCTCTTCCTAGAAACTTCTTTAACATGTCGGCCGCATCTTCTGAGCCTCCAGGCTTCAGAATGCACTTCCGGTAGTCCAGACCCACCTGTTTACAAACACAGAAGTTGACATGACAGAATTGTAACTGAATGCTTACATGCACAAGATATTCAGGTTAAAATATTTAATGCTGCAATACATAAAAAAAACATGTACATGTACATAACAAATGTGTTCAAAATGGTCTTACATAATCCTGAAGTTTATAATAACTTATTTGAAATGTATCCTTTTTAGCTGTTTGGTTCTGTTTGCTGAGGACTGTGGAGCATTTTAACTCCTTACAGCCATTGCTCAGAATATAAATTTGTCATTCATTTTAACAAAACGAGTAAGTAACTTGTGATTTTATTTTTCAACCTAGTATTGAGAGAGAGGCAAAAGTTATGGATTGTAGCTTTAATATCAGCACAAAATGTGATGAGCCAATATCTGCACCTTAAAAATGTACAGTGGAAGTGTAAATGTGTAGCTTAAACTAACCTTGGGGTTCATAATGCCTTCCTGTTTGAAACGGGCATAGAACATGTCCATGGAGAACACTTCACTCCACAAGTAACCATAATACTGAGCATCATATCCTCCCGCCAGGTGCCCGAAGGTAGCAGGCATGTTTGTTCCTGTAAGGACCAGAAATCAAAGAATCAAAAGACGTTGATGAGGTATGAGATCCTCCCACTTCATTCTGTAAGACTATGCAATGCATCAGATAATATATTCATAATGATTTTGCTTCACAAATAAGCAACATTGTGAATATCAAGTTAATTTTAATTGGGTTTCATTGTGCCATTAAGCTTCCTAAAGATTATGTAATTTGATTGTGATCACTGCTTGTCCCACAAGGATAAAAGCAAGATATACATTTTACTAGTGTGAATATGATCAAATGGCTTATTTGAGCAAGGTAGCTCAGGACTATTTTAAAACATTTAAAAAACATTTTGAACACTGTCAATTTAAATTCTCATTGTACCTGGTGTAGCAGGAATTCCCAAGATGTCCAGGCAGAGCTTGGCATATTCCTCAGCTGGATCAAGACCATTCTTAGTGTGCAAAACCTGGTCCACCTTGGCCAGAACAATCTGCCTCAAGTTAAACAGCCCTAATAAACAGGGGAAAAAAGGCACCATATTTGGAAAAAAGAAATCTAAATTTTTATTATACAAGTTTTAAAGACTACAAAGATCAAATATTTTACAGTATCATGCACCGATGAAATGTCCAGAGTAAGGCCAGGAAAGAAAATAGGATATGTTGTGAATTCGTGTAGACTATTTCATGTCAAGCTTCTCTAGCAGTTTGATATTCTGTGTGAAAATGCCCACTGTCTGTCCCATCTGTCTTGTTACCTGTATTAGCGAGTCTGGACTTCATAAGTTTGTCCAGAAGCTCCTCTGGAATGGGCTTTCCCGTTTTGTAGTGTTTGGACATGCGCTGCAGTGGTTCTTTCTCCCAAACCCAGTTCTCCAGCATCTGAGACGGAGCTTCCACGAAATCTCGCTCCACATGAGTCCCACTGAACATTGCATAGTCAGCCTAAACAAACAATAGAAACATCCATGCATGAAAACCAAACAGTTTTTGTGTATGTGGGATCTGTAATATTGGGCTTGATTCAGACCTGAGCACAGAGCTGGTGCATCACATGTCCGAACTCGTGGAAGTACGTCTCCACCTCGTCATGCTGCAGCAGGGATGGAGCATCCGCAGTGGGCTTGGTGAAATTAGCCACCATGGCAGCTACAGCCATTTGCCTGCTCCCATCCTGCAGCAGACAGCCGGGCTGCAGGCCAAAACACGCGGCATGGCCGTACTTGCCTTCCCTGCAGAAATACAGAGAAATCTGAGATTCATTTGCCACTATGGTTGGGAAAAATGTAAAAAATATGTTTAAGAATTTCATGACACTTTAACTGAGTCACAGGATTCAGAGTCAAAGACAAAGCTCACCTGGGGAAAAGATCCAGATAAAACTGGCCAATCACATGGCCGGAGGAGCGGTCCTTCACACAGTACAGCTTTACATCTTCATGCCAGACAGGAGCATCTCCCACCTGCTGAAAGGTGAGATTGAGCAGCTCCTGGTAGATATCCAGCAGGCCCTGGGTTACCACCTCCATGGGGAAATACTCCTTCAGCTGATTCTGATCCACTGCATATTGGGTCTCCTCCACCTGGGTCATGTAGTAGCGCGTGTCCCAGGCATGGATCTCTCCGGTGAACGCCAGATTCCTCTTCTGGCACTCCTGTTCTTTCAGCTTCAGGATCACAGCCCTCTCCTCCTTACCCAGGGGCTTCAGCTTATGGGCCAGATCCTCTACAGTGTGCAGAGGCCATTTGAAGGAAAGTGTTAAAGATTACCGTGCAAGAGAAACTAAAGACAACAAATCAACAAGAGGGCCCACATGGGGCATCAAGATTACTTCAAATAAGACCACAACATGAACTGAAATAACCCACAACAACAAAAAATAGTATTTTTCTTAATGCTTGTTTTCTTACATTAAAAAAACACCTTTCTAATAGTGCTAAACTCTAGAATATTTTATTGGATAGAAACTTTGAGTATTGCTTCTTTCAATTGTTGTAGACAAAGGACAGACCATTAAGACAAAAAAGAGATTGCTAATTTGTACAAAACAATGCTAGTCATTACCAAGGAATGTAGCAACTTTTACAGAGGTTTTGGCCATGTTCATCTCAAGAACAAAGTCGGCATGCGTGCTGAAGCCCAGCAGACTGCTCTTCTGAGAGCGCAACTCCACCAGCTCCTTCAGGAGAGCAGCATTCTCCTAACAAACAAACCATTATAACAACAGGTCAGGAAAACAGTGATTGTTACAACTGACTACAATACCATCAGTCGATTACGAACATGGTGCTTTTAGGGGCAGTCGTGGCCTAAAGGTTAGAGTTTCCCTCAGTTGCTCTCAGGGCACTGCAGTACTGGAGCTCACTGCTCCAGTTGTGTTTACCCCTAACTGGTATGGGTAATACAGTCACATTTTAAGTATGGGGACAAATACGTTACTTTCACTTTACAAAAGGTGATTTTGGGGGTGATTCAGACCTCTTTACAGCGGGAGTTGAAGGCCTCCTCCAATTTCTTTCTTGTCTCTGGAACGAAGCATTTCTTCATGGTGGGGAAATAATGAGGGTACTTCAGAGTGAGCTCTAGCTTTCCAGACTCATCCTTCTCCAAAGAGTTGAGAAAATCCTCAGGGAGCCCCCCTAAACAACAGCAATCACACCATCACATGTATGAAAACTATACAGAACAGAACATTTGCTACCACCTAACGAATATGTTATCATCTGTAAGTTAGTAGCATCACTGTTTGTTTCTGTATTTAGGGTACAAATATACAGCAACTATGTACTAAAAAAAATTTCTGTTGTGCTTTTAAAATGTTTTGCATGCAGACAACAATGTTGCTAAAACGGTCCCATTCACATGGATCTGCGATAAGGACACAAAAACTTTTGAGTTTTCAAAATTTCTTTAGGCCCCTAAAACACTGATGTCATGCAAACAAACAACCAAAACATAAAACGTTTTTGTCTGATATGCAAAATCAACACCTAAACAAACACCCCCTCCCTTTATTGTGCCACCCTCAAAATAACAAACACACTATGTAACACAGGCAACAACTAGCAGCTACGCGCACTATGGTGTTGGTCTGATCCACCTTGGGTTTTCTCCTATGTACTTGTTTTCTTTCAGCAATCTATCAAATATCTACAAAATTATTTATTTAATTTTCATTACCCATTACCCACCGAGCTCCTCGCGAGAGAATAACAGGCTGGTTGTGTCTTCATTCAGGTGCTTGTTGAAATCAATACACAGATTGCTCAGCTTCTTCTTGATCTTTTTGATCTCCTGTTTCAGGGAACACAACAGGCTTGAATACAGATGGTGCGCTACTGTTACACAACCAAACCAATAATATAACAACTTGCCTCCTGTTTTTCTTTGGGAAGATGGAGGCCATTTCTCTTCCCAAGCTTTATGAGTCTCTCCATGTAACGTTTGGCCTCAGGTGTCAAACTCCCATCTGACAGCTTCTCCTGTAAAAGAAATAACAAGAAACAAAAATAAAAAGTCAATTAATAATACTTTCTGATTTTATATCAACATTAGCAATCTATAAATTATTCGGATTAGATTTTCAATAAGATCTTGTGATTACTAAACAGCACATTTATATTACAATATATAGTATCACATATCTCTCACACACACACTTTGCACTTGCCATAAGCTTTAAAGTGAACCATGGTGTTTATTCCTCCTTTAAACCTCTATATTACTGTAAGCATGCAAACTGGGTCTTTTCCCACTAAGTATACTTTTGCGTTAAACCAAAGGACATACTGAGTTAACAGTTCAGCTCGGTGTAGGAGAACAATTGCGAAAACACTTAAGTTTATTTTTTCTACTATTAAAATGTTGGTACGATGTTGGTATAATATAATATTTAATAATATAATATATAACAATAATATTTATCTTTTTTAAACATTTAAGCATACGGCTGCACATATAAAAGTTTTAAAAATAAGAAACATTTTAATCATGTAATCATGTTTAATGTTTGTTTGGGTGTTGATTTTGCATTTACAGATTTCAGAGTGCTTATTTTCCACTTCTAATTCACAGGCAAAAATGATCCATCCTTTGTAAACCCAGCTTTACGTGTTAACCCAGCTCTCTCAAAGCTCACCTCAGGCCCTGAGATAAACCAGTGTTTAGTTTCAAGACAGATATGTTTGTTTTGGTTGCATGCTCACCTCCAGAGCCACAATCCTCTGATAAACATCCTCCCTCATGCTCATCTCCACATCAAACTCTGACAGCTTCTTATCAGCTTCAGTGCTGGCTGTGCGTACATCCTTGCAGGAGGACACATGCTGCGGGAAGTCCAGCATGTTTCGCTGGACTGCAGAGGAAAAGAACAGGCAACATGGGGATCAACTAATGTCATTCTGGACACGAACCAATTCAAGAAATTGTGTGCTTGTTTGTAATTCCATAATTATAGTCTATGGAACAATCAATACAATAAATAAATGTGTAAACAGAAGAGGAACGGGGGGTTGATTTATTTTTGCTGAAATGACTGCAGAGAACTCCACAACTGAACAATGGAAAAGACCAGCGGAATGTTCAGCTTGTCATTATGTGAAAAGTGCTGAATGTTGTATCACTCCATACAGCTTTACTGCACACTCAGACATTTTGACCTGCAGTGCTTACAAATGTGATACAGAAGCCTGGTATGTTACTTTTAAATCATCATTCTTGTTGGTCAATACTAATAAGAGAATAATATGTTAAAGAGAATAAGAGCCTTAATATATGTTGGTAGGGCTAATCGTTTTTTGGTTTTGGGCTGAAATGAGGTCTGGATATATTTTTATTAGTTTTACCCTGGCATCAGTACAAATCACTCATTTAGGTTACAACTAGAGCTACAATGACATTGTTTACAAAATTAAGAACTGTAACAAGCTTGTGACAGTAAATGGACCGAAATCTACCTGTGTATTCCACCTCCACATCAGCGAGAGCTTTAAGAGTGTTCTCATAGCTGACGCTGTCCAGGTCCAGGGAACCCACAGTGTCATACACCTTTTTGGTCTTGGCAATAAGCTCATCAGTAAGCTGATGGATCTCATCTGGAGTTAGATCCCACCTCAGAAGGTTATTAGCACACACCAGATCCCCTGAGCCAAACACAACTTCACCTGAACATTCACAAAATGACATACTTCACTTAAACTGATTAATTCACATTACAAGTTCAATACTACACACAGCTAGGACATTGAACAGTTACACAATCAATTCACTGCCCTCTGACTTTAGAGTAAGAACTGCGTTTTGTTCAGAAAGAGGAAGTCTTTAATTATTCTACAACAGGGTTAAGCAGGATTTACTAAAACGCACGTTAAATATTACAAATCAATTGAATATTGTTAAATAAGGCCCACTACAATTTTATCCAGTGTAACAGAGTACACATTGTAACCTGCTCCGGTTGGTTTATAAAGTGTTAGCGTGCGAGTTTTACTGTAATACCTCTAATCTCAACGATTAAGGACTAACCAACTAATCCTGCAATATTCGATATTGCAATAATATCTAATTCCACAGTAAACCATCATTATAAGACAAAAACTATATATGTGTGTGTGCTAATATACAACCTTAAAACAACGCAGAGGCCCATGATAAAACATTAGTGCATTTGATTATAAAATATGACGTAGGCCCAGTCAGTTATGGGTGAGCTCTGAACACGATCAGCTGTGTTTGGTTCAGCCCCGTGTGTTTAGTGTGGGTAACAGAGGGCGGGTGTGGAGATGAGCGGCACAAGCTGAATCAAAAACACCGCTTACAAACGGATAATACAATACACCAGCACTCATTTACACTTCATTTAACCAAACAAACGCCTGTGGTACTTCTGTCATTGTCTGGAAATACCAAGCATGCTAGTATAGTGGTGTTTTTCTTACCTGTAGGCGCCATTATTCAGCAAAAACACCGCGTTTCACAAGCGCATCAAAAGAATCTCAAGCCACTCAAAGCCGCTCCACTCGCTCTTCCTGCTCCGGTCACATGACCCTCCGCAGAGCCTGCGATTGGTGGTATACTTTTCGTCATAAAATGCTGTCATCAAACGTCAACAATCGTAATTGTTTGTCTGTCTATCTCTCTAAACAGATTGTGCATCAGGATTGTGGCTGCTGGCGTAGTGTTTTAAAAGTTTGCTTGTTGTTTAACATGTCTTACTTTCCTTTTTAATTGGTAGACATGTTGACTAAACAATAAACGAGATGCTAAAATACAAAACGATTTTCTAGTTGTGACGTTGTAGTTGCAAACATTTTTGTAGCTAACTAAAAACATTTTTTGCATATTTATTAACTAGTTTGCATCTTGATCTTTTTAAATGCAAAATATTTCTGTCATTTCAAAATAATAGTTGGTCTTGCTAACATTTTATTGTTTCTCCCTTTGTGTAAACCTACTGGAAAAATAAAAGGGGATTAACTGAAGCTGTGATCACCTTGATTTTGCAGGTTCTGCCAGTAAATAAACATTATTGACAGTTTCAATTTAACCAGTTAACAGCATTTATTCAGCAGTATTATTCTCCGCAAAAGTATTACACAAAACCTAAGGTAAAAATTCTCATTTACCATTTATTCATTGAATAACACTTTGCTATTACATATTGTGCAGTGTTTACAATGTAGTTCCTGCTGTTCCTATACAGAACAATGAAGCATCTTCAATAACTCTTCAAATGTTACTTTATTAAAAGAAAAAGTTGTCTCAAAAACATTATAATATTATATTTACAAATATCTAAGCACTTTTATTTTTAGTCTATTGAAAACGTGAAGCATATAATATTGTTTTATTAATTTTAATAAGTTTTTCTGAAATGTTTCAATTATTTCATTTTTTAAAGATGACATGAAAATTGAAAGACATGTCTGTCCTCACTGAATACAAAAATGGGCATAAATGGGGCATAACACAACACTGAATCAAATTGCAACCAATCAGAACATCATGTCGATGAGTTTACTCAGAGACATTTGTGATCCTTTATAAGATGGCATGCTTTTTCTTTTATAAAATTTGAGGGATTGTCTTATTTATTTGCAAACTTGTACAACTAATATCTTTATTCACATTTGTTGTGTAATATAAATGAGTTGCAGATTAAGGTCTGATTATTTGAAGTTAGGACACTAGGTTAGGACAGAAACGCAAAACAGAAAAGACACCCTCTCCTGCTATCACATTTGCACTGCCACACTCTGTTAGTAAGCAGAACATAATAAAATAATAAAACCAATCACATTGAATGAGCACTTTTGATGTGCAATTTGACAAGATTTGACCGTGAGAAACCTTTTCCACACTTTGGGCATCTGTAGCGATAATCACCTGTATGAAGTCTTTCATGTTCTTTCAAGTGTCCTTTTAATTTAAAACTCCGCCCACAGAAATCACAGCTGAAAGGTCTCTCGGTTTGATGCACAACCTTGTGCATCCGAAAACATTTTCTGTTGCCAAATGACTTGCTGCAAATGTTGCATGTCATCTGCTGAGTTTGCAGTGGTGTACGGGACACATTCTTACTGTTTTTTCTGTGCATTCCACTTAACTGTACATCTTGTTCTGTTACCGTAAACTCAATACAAGCATCATTGACAATAGCATGCGTTACTTCAGGTGAGTTTATATCACTAGCCTGATCATCACACAGTTCTGACTGATCTGTGATTGATGGTTGTTTGTCTAAAGCAACATTTTCTTCATTTTTCAGCAGAATATCAGGCTGATGTGTGAGGCACATGGCAGGTTCCTGCTTTACGATCGCTTCTGAGAGAGATACTGTAGAGGCTTGACTCAAAGGCTCATGACACATCACCATGGCAAACTTCCTCTGTGCTTTGACTGCTGAGAGTTCTGAGCCCGGTGTACCTGGCAGAAATCCACCTGCATGGGTGCTTTGAGTATCTGTGTGACATTTGGCACAAGATTAGATTCTATTTCAACAGGGAAACAATCTGGGTTGGGCGATATTAACGGTGTTATTGTGCGATAAGGGGAATATGAAAGAATTCATTGCTCTTTCCCAGAGGCTAAATAAACATTCTTTTGATAATTAAAGACTTTCTCACTTTGTTTTTCTGAAAAAGATAATCTGAAAAATTGTAAACAACGCAATCAGCCTTTTGTATGTTATTGTGGTTGTAACAGGCTAACTTTTTTGACGGGATGTCAAACTGGGAAATGTTTGCGTTTTTTAACTCTGGTGACGTTCAATAAGATGATAAAAATACCATTATCGTCACGTGTACCTCAGCATGTTGTAGACAAAGCCACTCAGAGACATGCAACCAATTAAATGATGTTAAATGCGTCAAATTGT
Organism: Yasuhikotakia modesta; assembly: GCA_036877545.1. NCBI lineage: Eukaryota > Metazoa > Chordata > Actinopteri > Cypriniformes > Botiidae > Yasuhikotakia > Yasuhikotakia modesta. The sequence goes on along the minus strand of JBAJNP010012248.1, from coordinate 1,898 downwards.
GCGTTTTATGTGACATCCGCGTTATAGTGTAAACTATTTCCCCAACTGTATAAATCTGTATAAATATATGATATAGCTTTATCTCCACAGAGGGATGGTGTTTTTCGGCGGGGATGGAGATGGTTGTTTTCTTCACTACATGTGCATACACTGAAAGCAGCTAAATTATAAAAAGTTGCAAATGCGCTGTTTAAAACACTATTTAAAACACCTAGTGGTTACACAGAAACACATCACTAGGCCCATATGCATTTACTCTGTTATTTACATTGTACTTTTAACGCAAAAATTTTTTTTACCTTAGTACCACATAAACACAGAACATTTCGAGTGTACAATATTAGCCCGTTTCAAATAAATACGGATTACACAACTGAAATATGTTAGACATATCTCTTAAGGGTAGTTCTGTAGTTTATTATTCATGTATGAGTGGACGTGTTACTGACCGTGGCTTGTTTCTGCAAGGCTGTAGTTCCTGCTGTAAGTGAGCGAGTTCTTCAGACTGTTGTTCTCCTGCTTAAGACGCTCGATCTCCTGCTGATACGCAAAAACACTGCCTTTGACAACGTCAAATATTTCTTCGGCTGCTGCCATCATTCTCTTTATCAGAAATGAATGTATAGAAACCAGTTCGACCATGTTTTCAACGCTCGCTGCTTCACTTTTTTGCTGAGTCGACGGCAGCGCAAACGTATGCTTTGGGGACACAGCGCTCCCTTCAGGCCCGAACACAGTAACACTGTTTGGCTCTTTTAGAGAAACATTAATTTAAGTGTATTTTACACGTGCCATCTGCCACAGCTCTTAAATATGTAATTATATTCAAGTAAATATTTTTAGTTAAATGTTGAAACATTACGGTTAAAAACCATGTGTTCTCACGCCGAACAATATTAATACACAGCCATCAAAAGGTTAGCAAAAGTAGTAAAACTACAATATTCAAAATGTCTGATGTACTTTTAATTCAGTATACTGATTATAATCAGTCTATAATTAGAGCTTATTTACATTTTGCAGCTGAACAGAACGATTTACTCCACATGGCCTTGGCTTAGAAACTACGGAGCACCGGAGAGGACATGAAAAAAACAAGTAGAAAAATTTAGGTAGGAAAAAAAATAAAAAAACGTACCTACTACGTACTGAAACTATTGCGAGATACATTCAACAAAATACACTCGCAATACATTAAACAAAAAAGCAACAAAAAGTATTTTCTTTGTGTAGCAGGTTGATGTTAACTCGCGCTGTTAATGAGTGGTGATATTGTTAACGCCGTGAGCTAATTGGTGCCGATTTTAGGATATAAAAAGGAGAGTGGTTTGTTGACGGGGATGCGTCACCACTGATTTGCTGTCCAGATTGGCCTCGCGTTCTTCTTGGCCCCGCCCCCTTCGTGTGGATTTTATGAATGGTGGTAGGTGTAGTGGCGGCACGTTTGAATTGGAGTTTTGTTAAAATGTTAATTTGTGTTTGTTGCCGCCAGGATAATTCGCTGCATCTTTGAACGTTTGCTACTCTGCCGTGCATTGGCTGTTCCACTAGTTTCCAGGTAGGTTGGGCTTTATATTAGGTGTATGTTTTGGTAAGAGGATGATAACCGTTGTATGCTTTTAGTTTGTTGTTATTCAAGCAGCTGTAAGCGGCTCCAGTTATATATGGCGAACAACTGTGAAGTACAGCGACGCGAATCTCTTCTGCTGCATACAAACGTTATTTCTACTGCGCAGTTTTATTGATTTATTTATAAATCCGGTACTCCATTTTGGCAGGTCTGACAGCGTTGATGTCAAAGCCTTCTCTGCTGGCCTAAACACTATCTGAATCACTGATTTACATTTTAATATATTTTCCCATGAATTTGTATTAAATGAATCCCATAATAATCTATT
>JBAJNP010012247.1:0-13653 GCA_036877545.1 Yasuhikotakia modesta | reverse complement strand
TTTTTCTGGTTCACTTACTAATCAAACTAATGACAGATTTTTACTAATTCAGTTGCTAGGTTAAAAAGCGTGTTAACACTACATTATTATTCTGTAAACTACTGAACTACTGTACACTAATTCTGCAGGTTTGTGATGATGATGTTGGGTCAGTGAAAGTTGTGAGCGGTGTGGTCTGTCTGTAGCCCCTCATTACAGTGGACACAAAAACTATGTTTGCGTTTGCTGAGGCCAGCTGTCTTTTTTTAATTGTATTGTATGAATGATTTTCTCGTTTCCATCAGTGACTGCAGGCTGTTTGTAAGCTCAATATCATTAAACTTTTCATTTGTTTGTTTTATTATTTGTTTGTTTATGTTTAGAGTTATTTATTAGCCTGAGCTGACGCTTTCTCCCTAAATGTCACAATTAAAAAGACCCTCTGAATGCCAAGAGACTTCGTCATCGAATTATATGAGAAGATGTGTGATGCTATTGTCCATTAACTGCAGTACAGAGAGTCAATCGCTTAATTTATGTTTTTATTTTGGGCTACGACTATATATGGCATCCTCATATCATGTATTCCCTGTCAGTGTAGCAAAAGCAAGAAGCAAATTCACTCAACAGTTGCAATCATTTCTGCACAAACTTTGACACTCTGTCAGTGATAAAATAGCCCTGCGCTGTAATTGGCTGAAATAAGTTATTGTCATTATTTAAAGTAAAAACATACCTTTGAATTATGTTTATTATAGATTGTATCTGTCTTCACAAAACTAAAACAAATGTAAAGCTCGCCATATATATTGAAGTCTGCTGTGCTGTTGTGCTTTCATTTAGCATTTTACAATAACAGTTCAAGTACCTGGATCACAGTGGTGGACAGACAATTTCACAGAGCAGACATCTGTAAATAATTACTAATTTAGACAAAGTTTTTATCCTCCATTATCTACAGTAACACTTCAGACAAACACTGAAACATCTCAGACAGCGTGTGACAATAACCGCAGCTTCTCAGTGAGCACAATTCATTCTTGGTGAATCCATTCCTCGTTCCGCAAACAATAGCTGTCATCCGTTGATGCTGTTTATTCACTCATTTTATGAGATTTGATGCCATTTTCCAGAACAATTCTGATATTATTGTCTCATTATCCCCCCAATCAGTGCGATAGTTTATCTAGATAAGCCCAATCTCATAGTTTCTACTGCTTTAACACCTTAAACTTGTACTTGAGTGTGTTTGTGCTGTACTTACTTTGTTTGGTGTTATATCAGGTTAAAATAGATTCTCTGCTGTTTTTCTGTTTCTCTCACTCGCCCCGAGCTGTTTGTCCCTCCCCAGGGTAATGACAGGTAAACGTCTCCTTCATATAAAGTTGTGGGGCGATGGGGACCCTGGCCTGTGCCCTGTGAGGTCCCCAATAAACCTTGATCAAATTCACGCTCGTTTTTGGCAATCAAATGGCAAGCCAGGCTTGTGTTAATCCTGTTGACCTTTGGATAATGTCATTGCTATTGAACACTATGAAAAGGTCCCCAAATCAAATCTCAGAAGAGTTGAACAAACAGAAATGAGGATTTAAAAGTGCTTTTCTGTCCTTTGTGTATTAACTGCCATCACAATTATGCAGTAAATTTTTCAGTGTATATATTAAAGCACTTAAACCATAAAAGGCAATGTTACAATTATCTTACAGTAAAGTTTATCTTTAGCACGGCACAAAGTAGTTTAACTGCCACTCATGCAATTACAATTTAGAGAGAATTTAGAATTGTATCTATTTTATAGACTGTTTAGTTTATCTTTGCTCTGACTAGAATATGGACTAGATCACATCTAAACTGAGAGCAAGTGTTTGACAGAACCTGAGGAAACTGGATCACTCCTGTTATAATGAACGCTGCAGTCTGCATGCGGTGAGCATGAAGTATAGACAGCTTTGTGGACTATAATGAGGATATTTTAGTTCTGTTGCAGCGTGTCATTTCATGCTGTGCAGACATGCGCTTCTGTTCACACAGAGAGCAAATATTTGCACAAAAATTCTGTGTGAACAAAACTCCAATTGAAACTGAAACAATGCACTCCTGTTTCTTGTTTTCCAATGATTTTTTTATTTATGTAAAGCAAAACAATAAACCTAATGTAGCTACCGCTGTAATGATATTTTGGTCTTTGTGTTTGTTGCCTCCGGTCCATACTCCAGAACAAGTGTTGGCACTAATAAGTGCAAGTTATAGTGATGCCATCAGCCAATCAGTTTCAGATTGATTAGTCACATGACATTTCTGGTTCTGGTTCAGGCTCAAATTGATCACCATCTGAGGGGTCTTGCCTCAGTCCACCAACTGAAATTAAAAATGCTAACAGCTTTATATAGTTACTACAGAGTCCTTTAAAGGTGAAGTTGATATTTTGGGCAGTTTTTAATACATTTAGAAAGAGTTTTACTTCTTCCCCGTCATTCTGTTTGATGGATGTTTGCAGACCTGTGCAGTTCTGAAGGGTGCAGACTTGTGCTTTAGTTTTAAACAGCATTAGAGGGGAAGTGATGAGTGGTCTATCTGTGCTGTCGTTAATTAATTCTTGTGTGTGATTACGCTGCCCAGCGGGAAGATTAATGGACGGATCATCATTCGCCCTCAGAGAACGCATACGCTATCAGTTCCTGTACAGGACAAAAGTGCATAAGAGAAACCAATCGAGCAACAAGGTAACTCAATAAGTTAGTTAACCTGCTAACTCAGTCCTCTCAAAGGGGCCAATGAGAGCAACAGCAGAGAACATATTTATATTTCTCTGTCTCTCTCACTTTCTTCAGAACTTTAGTTTTGAGAGCAAACAGTGAAGTTACAATAGGAAGTTAATTATATCTGTTGCTTTCTCGCGGTCAGGGTGAAATTTGTAGTTCATTGTGATTAATTCTGTGTGATACACAGAATGTGGACAGATACATGAAGAAGCTGAAAGATTGTAAAAGCAAAACAAACAAGTGACACTAAAGAGATATTTTTTGTTTTTCTGACAATGACAAAGATTTCTCCCAATGTCTCCCAAAGATTTAATTGGTTTTAATTCTTCTTTTTCAGCCAGTCTGTTAAAAAAACAGTTATGATGAAGTGATAAGAAACTACATAACAGAAAAAATGACTTGTAAAAAAAATATTTAAAGGAAATGACACATCAAATGTTTTCATTTGCGTGTTGTGATAATAAATGTCAGTTCAGACATTTGTTTTGGCAACGTTCTGTCTCAAACACAGACACAAAATGTATCAATCTAAAAAAATTACATTGAATTTGTTACCAATCATGCTAGACCATGCTATTGCTTTGATTCGAGAAATGATCAATTAACCAATACAAAATCCTGGGCCCTTCTCCGGTGAATGTGGGAACTAAGGTATCTTATAAGTTACTTAAGGTCAAACGCAACGATTGCACCGTCATATCACAGCCAGCATTAAATAAAAGGGTTTGTCTAAACCACCTTAACCTCCAATAATGGATGCCTTTGGGAGCAGAACATGAGAAGCAAAAGTCAACAGTAAAGAGTGTTGGAGAAAAAAAGAGCGACTAAAAGTGAAATGAGAGGAAAAACATGATGATGCAAGCAGTACAAATTTACAAACACAAGAGGGGAAGGGTTCATCGCAAAAGGACAAGCTAAGCACAAAAATCTACAGCATATGAATTATTTAAAACATCCTGTTTTTTGTGCAATATAAAACAGATGGGTCATATGAGATTAAAGTTTAGATATTAGTAGTTGCACTTTTGGACAGTTTTGCATTTGTTTAGCTTGTGTACTTGTTTAGATTTTTCTCTGTGAAGGACATAAAGTACATATCTTGTACTGTCTCAAGATCTAATTTTTACATATTTTATGTACAATATTAAGAGCAATTTTGAAAATGCACTTAAAACTGAGCAATTGACATTTTTATTTTCCCATATGTTCTAGTGGTGCCATCAGCCAATCAAGTTGCATGACATTTTTGGCTCGCACTGGGGGGCACTGGGACCAGTCCACCAACTGAAATGAAACAAAATGCTAACAGATGAATCAGTTTAGTATGGGCCTAAACTAATTAATTAGTTTAGAAAATGACTTGTGGGTTTGTTTAGAGAGTCTGACCTACTTTTGCTTGTCTCCAGGTCTAATTTTTACAAGCCATTTTTGTAGGAAATATCAACTGAACCATCGGTGAGGATACGGCTGGTGGCTGTGTAGCTTTTTAGGGCAAATAACGTAACTGTCATTCCCTAAACCTCATGCTCTGATGTAATAGAATCACTGTGATGTTTTATGTTATTTAGCATTAATTGTTTAGTGGTTTTAATTCTCTTTGCACAGGTTTAACATGGTTTCCATTCCGCAATCATTCATCAACGATGCATCGCACTCATACAACTACAGAAGCGACGCGTGAAATTTTATTTCATCTGGAAAAATCTGGCTGTGACATTCACGGGATGCTGAAGGGCTAATAACGTTTTGGTAGAACTGACAAGCACAGCAGGAAATTTAGATTTTTTCAGTATTGCTCACAGGCCCACCAGAACATGATCGGGCCCCTCTGAGCAAGACACACACACACACACACACATACACATCATTATGACAGACACAGACAAATGCACACACACACACACACAGTAAGTGTGCTAGCTGTAATAGAGACAGAGATGAGAGTTTCTTTGACTGACTCAGAGGGAAATCACACAGAGCAAAATTTATCAACTGTGTAATTGATCTATTGCTTGTGTGTGCTCTCTCTTTCTCTCTCTCTTTCTCTCTGGAGCAACTCTCTCTCCTTCTTTACTTTGATTAAATTGATATTCCGTGTGCGTTTTTTACATCTTTTATTTTATGACAATGAACCCATTAAAGATTCATTAAAAGTACATTAAATATCTTTTTCAACAGTAAATGAATATTTACATTTTATGGGTTTATTGAACCTTTCTGTGTAGTTTTCAAAGATTATGGCAGTAAATCCTGAAACAGACTATTTGCAACTACGACTCGTTTCACAGAAATACTCACAGGAATCCTTAAATAAAACTAATTATAGTTTTATAATTAAATGATCATAAAACAGATAATAGATAATGAAGGCTGCAGTGAAAAACGTTCTTTTTTTGGCACTTCAGTCAAAGCTGTAATTAACTGCTCATCATATATATTGCATCCACATATGCTTTCAGCGTATAGTACAGTACAGTAACACTGCATAGTACTATACAGGTCACTGCATTATTGTCCACATCTTATCTACACCATACTGTACATCTCATTACAAATATCGTATACATCACATTTTATCTATACAATAAATCGTATGGTACCTATAGTACACTATACATCTCATTATGTCTATACGTCGTTTGCCTCTCTCATTCATCCCTCCTTCCTATAAATAATCAAATAATATCCAGATTAATAATTTAAAGCACATTTAATTATTAATACAGTAGGGCCAGATATTAACCTGTAATTTGAAATTTGACTGTGGGTTTTTTTCTGAAGGGCTTTTTACTGTATAATTACAGCGAAGAGAGAGAGAGAGAAAGAAAGAGAGAGACATATGTTTTTACATGACTCAAACGTACAGTAAAGACCTGATATTACAGAAGATGCATGTGTCGCCAGAGTTTCAAATGTGTCTCATAATTCTGATTAAAGGCAACAGCAAATCAAAAGATACATTAACCTCTTAATCAATATTAACAGTGTGATATAAGTGTTGAGATCTCTCCTCCTGACCCCAATAACAGCCAACTGCTCCAATCAGACACTGTAAGTTATGTACTGGGTACAGATGTGATGACAAGTGTATAATTCTTTCTCACTGCCTGTCTCTTTATCTCAACACAAGGTCCATCCACTGCAGCTCTGATTTAGCACCAGCTGAGGTCATCTGACTCGTTTAGTTGATGTTTTGGGCCTCATACAGTCTTGCTGTAAATGAATAATCATGTGGCCTTCAGCAGATATCGATCTCTCATACAATCTGTATATAAACCCTCATTGCGGCTTCATGCTGTTCTGATTAAACACTTTTATGTTCTCCCTGCATGACAGCAGCACTGCAGGACACGATGTTGCATCTATGCTTTTAGAGAATATTTGACGTGATTTAAATTATGACTCTTTGATCAGTGAGTTTTTATTATTGTTTAAATGAGGCATCAAATTTGCTTTTTTTTTACTTTGTGAGTATGAGTGAAATGTTTTTATCCACCGTTCAGCCTGGCCTGCGATCATTATCATACCTGCAGTGTATAATGTTGATTTGCTAAATAAATGCAGAGTAGGCATGCAGAGTAGGTTTTTTTGATTTGCTGTTTTGTTTTGCCATTTTAAAGTCTCTTTATATCCTCCTAGCAGTCACTATGTAGTCTAAATATATTTATATAAATATATTTTATACAGAATGATAGGACTGATATGAATGATATGTCTCTGTGTGTTGGAGGGGGTGTGGCTTTGGAAAAGGTGTGGCTTTGAAGGCGTGGCTTTGGAGACAGAAAAGAGCGGGACTTTATGCCTTTTATGGTATAAGAAAAGGTACATATAAATAAATGGCAAGTTAAATGAAAATATGCACATAGTTAGAGTACAATCCACAGACACTGTCCTATCCTGCTGACATTATCTGGATTATAAAGACATCATGTAAAATGGTTGGAACACATAATATTTCCTGCACAGCCACAAAGGTGGCTAACATTTCACAGAAATCTCTATTTACCTCAATTCACCCTTCATTCATTCCTGGGAATAAAGAAATTACTGATTCTCTTTTAAAACACAGCAGAAGAAAGTTCTCGCTCTCTCTTCACTCTAGCCTTTCAATATGTCAGAATACAAGCTGGTTCTATAAGTACCACAGTTGCTGTTGGATGGTGGGCTGTGCTCTTAGCTCGGCACGAATGGCACTTCTCTGTCTCTGCAGTCGGGGACAGACGGTGCTCAAGATTCTGAGTGAAGTTTGAAAAGTTACAGTTTGTACGGTAGGAAGGATCGTTTCCGACCTGCATCCTCCAAACTATCTCATTTTAAATCATTTATATTAAAACATCATTTGGAATAAATGCTGTTTTCGGTTTGTGCACCAATGGGTCTCTAGAGCTTTTAGAATAAAAACCTATGATTTTGTAATATAGCAAAACAAAAAAATTGCAATAAATGTGCTTTCAGAAAGTACACCTCCAGATGCACTGTCAGCCATTTTAAATGATGATAATATAAAGTGACTCACACAAGCGCACAATGATGATAGATTATAGCTTTCCTTAAAGCAGCAACCTTGAGTTAGCAGCTCTGAACTGTCACTACATTAAGTCATGGCTTCTACAATGTAGCATGTCCATGCTGCTTCCATAAAGCAGTGTGTGTGCATACTACTTCTGCAATGTAGTGTGTGTGCATACTTCTATAATGTGTGTGCATGCTATTTCTATAGTGTATTGTTTGCATGCTACTTCTGTAATGTAGTGTTCTGCTCAGGGGCAAGCAGTAGTGTAGTGTAACAAACGCATTTGCCAGGGCAGCAGTAATTAATGCATTCATATAACACAGCGTTAGAGTTCTTAAAGAAACATCTATGGTTTTGTACTGTAAGGGTTGTTAAACAGTAATGAGAAGAAATGCTGTCTTAGCCCTATTAAAATTCACGAAGGACTCTGTGATTAATGTGTGGGGCTGGGAAGTGTGAAAGTGCCATTGCACAGTGTCGCTATGCTGCTGTAGCAGACATGCCTCCGCATGCAGCATAGCATCTTGTATTGCGAGCAAAACCTAGTGACCGGAGGGGATGCATTTTTAAATACGGTGGATAACATGGTGGTGGGTGGCTTTAAGGGACATTGACCAATTAAAGTGCTCAAATGAATGTGACAATTTTATGACCTCATTCCTACATTGCCACTATTGAACCAGAGATTTTGGTCAGTGGATTAATCCAGCAATCAGTGTACAAACAGTGCATAACAAGCATTAAATATTAGTCTGGTGGCAACATACAGTATTCACTTACAATAAAAGCTGCAGGTTTTATTTCACTCTAATGCTATATTGTACATTGCCAAAACCAAAGCACAGATGTTATTAGTTCTGTTTGTTTTTCATGTAGGCCTTGTGATTTCACTGAAACAGATGGTAAACTGTGATACAGAGATCGATTGGACCTTGAGTCTGTGTGCGCGAGAAAACATTACCACTGTCACTTTCTGTGACTGAGAACATCCACAACATCCACTCAGCAAAACATTCAAAAGAACAAATTCTGCCATAATCAACAAAGCACAACACATACCTGCCATCTTGTTGTCGAGTTTATTGGTCAGCTGCACTGATACAACATCACTGCAGCGGTTATACTAGGCAACACATTTTTCTAATAACATGCATTAGTGTAAATGATAAATGTGTAAATGTGATTATTTTACTGGCAAGGAATAATTTCCTCTAGTAATCTGCAAACAGTGGGGCGGCTGGGCTGTAAACAGAGACCATTTAACAATTTCCAGTCACACGTGTGTGTTTGTGATAAGATGTGAAACCACACTTGTGATTGATGAAACATCACATTTCTGTTTAACACGTTTGTGAGGATTTTGCATGTTGTTAAACACTTTATTAATATACCTGATGATTTTATGAAGAACAGTCTACGCCTCTTTTAAAGAAATATGAGGTGAAGATTTGCTAATATAGGTGGGAGATTCAGTCCCAGAGGTGTCTGATGTATGCAGATGTGGCTTCTTCTGAGACAAATTTAGCCCTTTTTGGGTCTGATATGTTTGGGATTATATGCCGTATTTTGTGGATCCATTTTCATTTTGTTTTGTTTTTTTCCATTTAACCTTTAAAGCAAAAGTTGGCTGTTTCAGACCTTTACATCAAAAGAAAAACTTTCAGAACTTGGCACACATTTTTCATTTTGTCTAAACCACAACAATTGCTCCCGGTCATATTTAGAGTGACCCTAATGATGCCAAAACAGGTTCTGAATCTGAAATGAGAACACAGATTAAATATTGATGGACCTGCATCCAGCACAAAATGCCTTTCAAATCTTTTGTCTTCACAGTAAAATGAGGTTTTGTTTGACACCATAAACATGATGCACTGTTGTGAATGTACCATGGCTCAATCTGTAAAGAACAGATATTTTTAACTTTTGTGATGGGGAATGTGACTTTATAATGTGCTCATCTTTGCCATCATAGCGCCATTTAATGAGAAATTAAATCAGATATTTACATATAGCTGTCGGCACAGTGTCACTCATGTCCAATCAAATCATTGCATTTATGAATCATATATTATTAATCAAAAAGTGCATTTAAGGTGTCTTTGCTCTGTCTTTGCTCAAATTCACATCATCCCTGGGAATCGAACCCGTGACCTTGTTGTTGCAAGCAGCATACACTGCCAGTTGAGCTACAGTAATGCTGTGGGTGTATTTGAGGTATAATCTCAGGTAAAGTTGTGTGTGTGTGAAAGAGGAGAATTAGTGTAAGTCTTAAAATCTACTGTAAATTATAGTGATAATGTTACAGTTTCTCGTATGAATGCAACACACATAACCAAACATATATTATTATAGTATTTTGCCTCTACTGCATTTTTTCATATCTCACTGAATCATTGACAAAAATAATATTTCACACTTAAATCTATACTATATTCTACTACATATTACAGGGGTAGATATTGAGTGTAAGTAGATGTTAATTGGATTGGAGGAAGGTGAAAATTAAAGGTATTCTGGGCTGATGTCCAAAATCAGATTCATTTCTCCATAACGATCTTTGGTTAAGGAAGGTTGTCGGCCATGTGATTTAAGATGCGCTCAGTTGCCATGGTGCATTTTCTTTCTATTACAACAATACGCTGTTCCTCTTTAGCACTAAATCACAGACAGGCTATAGAGGAGCCTGGGAAAGGATTCATGAGCTCGTGCTGTTGATGTGCGATTGACGATGAACTTCAGCACTTTTTTATCAGGAAGTCCTTTTTGTGGGTTAGATTTTGAGGAGCCTGTGGTGTTTTTTGTGGAGGCTGTAACAGTGTTAAAGGACAGATTGACCCACAGCTGAAATGAATGCACCATCGCTCTACTGGAAAATGTCAGTGACAGAGTTAATTGATTATTCGTTTATTCCATTATTCACAGTTTAACCGTCAGTTCAACTTCATTTGTCGCTAGACTGATTCAGGGCTAATTTCATGCATTTGGTTTATGGACATTGGCATGAAGTGTGAAATTGTGGTTATGTTTTTGCTGTTTTTACTAAAAATTAACACTGTAAGGGACGCATGGCGACTGGTGAGTCAATCAATCAATCAATCCCATAATTCATACATTACAGTTTTGCTGAATAGTGAATAAAGCTGCTTTATTTAAACTGAGTTTGAATTAATACAGAGATACAAAAATGTCAAAAGCTCTAATGCAGATAATTATTCAGAACATTAGAGTAAAAAAAACTGTTGAGAAGCTAAAGCAATGATTTAAAACAGTTTAATGCAGTAGGAATGCAGTGTGCCGTGAACAGAACAAAACAAGAAACTTTAACAATAATCTTCTGTCAGATCTTTACTTTCTTTCTGTTTGTAGTCCGTAAGGCTCATCATCTGTGACAGGTATTTATAACAGGTGTAAATAGTGGCTCAAATGTCCTACTGCCCTTTAATTTACCCACAGAGACACTCAGTAGCCGTGCTTTAAAGATAAAGCACACTCAGTATACACATGAGTGTATACTTATATACACTATACTTATATACACATGAGTGTATACTTATATACACTATACTTAAATACACTCATATACACTCACTTATATACACATGAGTGTACACTTATATATAGTGCAATCTATAGTGTGTATATAATGTAGTGTATATTTATAGTGTAGTGTATGCTCTATACTTATATACAGTGTAATATATAATATGAATATATAAAATGACTGGAGGAAAGGAAGAAAAAACAATAATGTGGTGTTGGTGGAACTGTAGTGCTGTAGCAACCTCACCTGATGTAACTGTAACGAAACCATGACAGCCGCCCAAAACTATATCAGACAAAACAGCATTTCAAAGCAATTCAGCAAGAGGGCAGTTTTTCCTTTTCAAGACTGTAGTTTGACAACAAGTCTTTTATGTCTCTGTACTTAAAAATACTTATGCATTATGTATTAAAGTCTAGACATCAGAGTGACATTAAGAAACGTGTATGGCTGGATGTAAGATTTGTGCTTGTAACATAATAAAAATTGGCTTTAGTAAATAAATATATATAAAGTATTATATAAGTTATAGGCCAGTCGGCTGTTTTTTCCAAAATTCTAACAGATTCCTGAAATGTAAGTCTCAATTAGAGAGAGAGAGAAAGAGAGAAGAGAGATATTGAAAAGCAGGACTGAGTGTTGTCATCGTGTCCAGAAGGAACATCTGCTGTGAAGCTGAATAACTGAATTGTAATGAAAGGTTTTGTTTATGAGCCTGATGATAAGTTAGACATCAGCACTAAACTGTGTAACAGAAGATCACGTTTCCTGCCCTGGTGAAATTAAAAGTTAATCTGTATTTTTTCCATAAGTTACAATGTCAAAGTTTAATGTCTGAAACCTCAGGGTTTTAAAAGCACTGGTTTCTACATGGCTGTATCCCACCGGCAAGCTGTCAGCATTTGCTAATTTTCACATTTGTGTGGATCTTGTCGATGTGTCCGCTGCCTCTTGCTTTAGGCTGTTTGACAAAGTTCAGTTTCTTTTCAATTGCTCTCTTTATCTTCTACTAAATACTGACACTCCCTGAGGTGAATGTACTGCAAATAATTTGGTTTTTAAATTTTTCTTTATTTATTTTTATTTGTTCCACAAAGTTAACAAATGGACATTAACTTTATTATTTATACTCATCAGAGCAAACGATCATATCACTGTGAAAGGTTTAATATGTAGCTTATGGATTTACTTGGTGGTGATTTTGTAATTTAGTATAAATAATGATGTTTTGGTGTTTTGGTGACAATTTATTGGTTAGAACCAGCTTGCCAATTTCCCACGAGACTGCAGATATTCAACAACTTAACGCCCAGAACCGACCTGAAAATTGCAGAGCTCTGCTATGCTATTTGCATTCAGTGCTAATTTTGTGGGCATGTTTGTGGCGTTACCTGATTTACATAATTCCTATGAATTGGGTGCTAAAATAACACAGGCCGTGTGTGTGAGTGAGTATAACTCACTCCGCGTGTTAAAAGCATTTTCAAGGTTGATTAAAACAACACAAAATTCCTGGTTCCGTTCACAGAATGAGTTCCAAGCAGAATATTTTATGCAAGGTTGTCTGTAAACCCTCTCAGCACAATATGAGAAACTATCCAGGCCAGCAAAACTGAAGGTAATTTCCCTGCTGTTAGCGAAAGTAGCTTTGTAAGCTTTTTGTGTGTTGCTAAAAACAGTATTGCAGTCTTTGCATGATTCTGGGCTATCTCAGACTCACAGATGGACCCGCGGTTCACACAGACTGTGTTCTTCGTGTTTCAGAAATGATATTTGCTTGTCATCAGGCACACGGCTTTTGTCATGTTTCTTGTCCTTTACAGATAAACTGTTAAATGAATATGTTGGGTAAGCGGAAGAAATTGCCAAAGACTTTTTTCTGTAGAAAAACAAGGTTCTTCCAGGATGGATGAGCAAATCTAATGGTGAGTGAAATTACAGTAATAAAGGCCTTTAACATCATCTATACGTGTCATAATAAATTGCATTTTAAAGTCATTATTAAGAGTAATTACAGTGTACAGAAGAGTTTAGCTGAATTTCTGACATACCTTCAAGACCAGAGGTCTGACTGAGGTCATACCTATGTCATGTTTGTTTGTTTTTACCCTAAACATTGATTTTTAACATTATTTTAAATCCCAGATTATCTTATCCAAGACTGTTGGACCAAACAACAGTCTTTAAGAATGTTCAGGATCAGTACTTGCTTATATAATACATGCTTATTCGCTTAAAAAAATTCACGTTTGTGTGTGTTTAAATAAGGAACAGATTTAAAACCTTTACAGAGATGGATAGCAATATTTATTTCCCAAAGTGACATTCAGTGATTTGTACAATTCAATGTCATGGTTATGACCACAGAATTAGAACACCATTGTTTGTCAATATATATCATGTATTGAGGTCCAGTCACTTCTGAAAACAAAAGCCTGTGTTTAACCTGTGCTGTAATTTCACAGCTGTCACTGAGTTAGCATGAACTCATTCACACAAAATAAACCTTAATGCTGCTGAATAAAAGTCTAATGCTGTGTAAGCTGCTAAAGATCAGAAGTCACACGGAGCCCTTGAGAAAGATTCGAGGGAAAACCGGTCGCATTAATTCCCCCTGCTGATTTAAAGAGGACAATCCAGCCTCAAGTGGTGTGATCCAGGTCTTCACATGATAGATGAAAGCTTAAATCATTCATAATTTGCCCGAGATAGAGAGAGAGAGAGAGAGAGAGAGAGAGAGAGAGAGAGAAGAAGGTTTGCCACATTTCTGAGGTAAAGTCATTAGCAACAGTTGTCCATCACTTTGATCTCCCACTAGTGCTTAATTACTAAAGAAAAGCAAAAGGAAACTGTTG
>JBAJNP010012246.1:0-13653 GCA_036877545.1 Yasuhikotakia modesta | reverse complement strand
TCATGGTGACGTTTCCTGCAGTGATCCAGTCAGGATCTGAAGCCAAACTGTGTGCGAGTCTCCTGAAACCCAATGAAAGTCTGACTATGAGTGTTTATTTACTGAATGATACTGTCAGCACGTTACTGCTGCAGGAGAAATCAGAGCAAGAGTTTCATCGSTGCTTCAGCTTCCAGGTCTGACATGAAAGCGTGTGCTGTCATTGAATGTTTAATTTACATGGGATGATGAGGCAAAATATGCCAACAGACACCTCGTGTAGAAGCTGAATCGGTGCAGAAAATGAAGGCAGAAATTCAGGGGAGGTCTTTTAAGGTGGCTGAAGAGAGGAAAGTGATGTTCAGACCATACTACCCTGTAACCTTCATACAGACAGATAAACCCATCTACACTCCAGGACAAACAGGTGAATTATTCAAAGCTTAATACTTTCAGAAATATCATGCATTTGAAACGCCATTTACCTCTGCTTTTTTATTTTGCAGTGCATTTCAGGGTTGTTACCATGGATACCAAGTTTGTGCCATTTGATCAGATGGTTTGGTCCTTTTCTGATATAATATAATAACTAATATAATAACTGATAATATATTTAATAACTTGCAGCTAGCAAGTAAAACGTATCGATGCATTAGCATACTAATAAACAGATTGGAGGCCATATATTTTTGTCCTCAACCATTCTGAAAAACTGTTGCTTTTAGTTCCCTATCAATACATGATAGTTAATAAATTTGTGATTTATTATGCAGTTTATTAACAGTATTTATCCCTCTTTACAGTACAACATAGTAGTTGTAGAGGTAAGAAGCCATTCTATACACATACAACAGTGGTTTCCTGTTTTAAAATGATTTCCTGTTTTAAAATGAATATTCTATATTGGGATTTAACAGGACAGCCAGGATAACAGAATTGGTCAGTGGACAAATATTTCCTCAAGGTGGCTGCTACAGCTTTCTCACGAGTTAAACCCTGAAGCCCGCCAAGGCATGTACAAACTGAGGGCTTATATTGGTGACAGGATAATCAAGCACGAGTTTGAAGTCAAGAAGTACGGTGAGTCAATCTTCTGTGCAAACCTTGGAGATGCATTTATATATTTGTTTGAAGGTTTCGCATCTAACCTTTCAGTTTTGCTAATTGCTAGTTCTGCCCAAGTTTGATGTCAGTGTGAAAGCAGCCCAGACACACAGTGTTGGTGAAGAGGAACTAAAAATTGAAGTTTGTGGGAAGTGAGTGATGCTGAATATTTTGCGCTTTATTTTGCTGTAGTAGACCGTTTGTCAACTTTCTGCCTGCGCTAATTTTCAGGTACACGTACGGCCAGCCCGTGCCTGGTAACACATGGGTTGAAGTGTGTCGTGATCCACTCGAATACATTTCTGTTCTTGGTGTGACTCGTCTGTGTTTAAACAAAACCTCTGAGGTGTGACATTGTACGCTATTGCTGTCAATTAGCTGGTTAGTCTTTTTGTCATGCGACACGACTACAGTAGACTATTCTTCTCTTAGATGAATAAATCTGGCTGTGCCTCCTATGCCTTCAACACATCAGCGTTTTTGAACTTCAGGTTTGAGAACTATCTGCAAGATTTTCTTGTTGTGAAGGCAAACGTCACAGAGGAGGGAACTGGTGAGCGGTTGCATTTGCATGCTTTTAAGAATTTAGTTGCTTAGTTTCAGTTTTTGTTTGTATGTTCCTTAAGCTAATACTCTTTCCCACAGACATAGTCATGACAAAATCTGAAACCGTATCCCTGACTTATGAAGTTGGGAGAGTCACATTTGTTGACCTTCCTCAATTTTTTGAACACGGATCAGTTATTGAAGGAAAGGCATGTAAAACTTTAATTTTCATTTGAACAAAAACAAAAAAAACAGCTTCTCAAATGCCATTAAAATTCTTTCGTTTTGCCCCACAGATCAAAGTTGCTCATTTCAATGGAACGCCAATTTATAACAAAGCGGTCTATCTGTTAGAAGGTCAAAGCTGGGCCTCAAAGCTTCTCCAGAATCTCACAACAGACAGAAATGGGCTTGCTGCTTTCTCTCTCAGTACAGCAAGTCTTTCTAACAGTGATCTGAACTTGATGGTAGGATTTGAGTATTTGGTGAATGATGTTGATGCAACTTGTTTGTACGAGAAGGGAAAAAAGAACTTTCATTATTTTTCAGGCAAGCGTAACCGCAGAAGTGCGTTCTGTCTACAAAACACCATACTTCAGTAATGATGAGAAAACCGTTCGGCTTCTCCAAACTGCCACATCATATACCCCAAACTTCAGCGAATTGACTATAGAGAAAGTTGAACAACCATTAAAGTGTGGTTCTCTGTTAACTGTGACCATTAAGTATTTTTTTGTTGGAGAGACTGCTGGATACTTTATCACTGATGTCGTCTATGTGGCGAGTACAAAATACACTACATGTATTGTGTGATGCCTTGGCTGTGCTGGTCAGTTTGTTAATGGTGTGTCTGTCTCAGGTCTTGTCCAGAGGAGTGATAGTTCATCATGGATTTGAGAAGGTTGAAGTGAAGACTTCTAATGGAGCAGCAAGTGGCACAGTGTCATTCAAACTGTCTGTTGGAGCAGATCTGGCACCAGCAGTCCAGATTCTAGCTTACTGTGTTCTGCCCAGTGACAATGTAGTTGCTGGTAGTGCCAATTTTGACATTGAAAAGTGTTTCCAAAACAAGGTATTTTGTGTGTGTGTGTGTGTGATTTGTTATAATACTCTATCCTACTCACTGTTGTTCTATTCACAGGTATCTCTGCAGTTTTCTCCAGCTACAGCAGTTCCAGGTGAAGGAAACACTCTACAGCTGTCAGCTCAGCCTGGTTCACTGTGTGGCCTCAGTGCTATAGATCAGAGCGTTCTGATCTTAGAACCAGGGAAGCGGTTGGATACAGAAAAGGTTCCTTTATATTCAGTTCAGAAGTTACAGGTCGTGTTGAACCCTTTATGATTAACACGATATTCCTCATCTGACTCCATTGTGTTGTTGACACATCCCAGGTCTTTGGCCTGCTGCCAGTACAGTCTGTATCGGATTATCCATATGATGTTGAGGATGAGCAAGAGTGTTTACACGTGAGACCTCGTCGAGCTGTAGCAGCAGATAGTGCCTATGAGACCTTAAAGGTGACGTGCTGCTTTTAAATGATTGTCTCTTGTTTTTTTTAATGGCATTTTTCTGCCATAATTGGTCTGTTGTCTGTATGGCATTTTTCTTGTACTGAACTTGCTGTACTTGGTTGCCGTTTGACAGGTTCTGGGTTTAAAGATGGCTACAAATCTACCAGTAAGAGAACCTCAGTGTCTGACATACAGAGGCCAGAATTATTACCGCAATTTTTATGATGGTATGTTTGGAGCCTTTGCATTATTGCAATAATGCCGTTCAATAATTTAATCTCTATTTAACCTGTTTAAAATGAAAAGATTTTGTTTTTGCATTTCAGCCACAAAAAAGGAAGTATACCTTGACAAGTTTTGTTTTTGTGTGCTCCTCAAGTGCGATATTTTCGGCGCCAACCTGGTGTTATGGCAATGGCTTCACCTCTGGTAGAAAGTGGCAACCTGGTTGAAGTTAATTCAGATTCTGAGGTGACCGTTCGCACTGTCTTCCCAGAAACGTGGATCTGGCAGCTTACTGAAGTGGGGTTGGTAAAGCATTTCAGTCAAAATGGCTGTACTTTCAATGGCTTTTAAGGTTTATAATTTGCTCTAAGTTTCAGCTACAACTTGCAACTTCAGGGACTCTGGATCAGCACAGGTTCCTGTGAAGGTTCCTGACACCATCACCACCTGGGAGACGGAGGCCTTCTGTTTGTCCTCCAAAGGTCTGGGTCTGGCTCCTCCTGCTCAGCTGACAGTTTTCCAGCCCTTCTTCCTAGAGCTCTCGCTGCCTTACTCCATCATCCGTGGGGAGATCTTTGACCTGAAGGCCACTGTCTTCAACTATCTGTCCAAGTGTATCATGGTGAGATCCTCAATCCATCTGGTCACATCTATATTAAATCAAAACTAATCTAACTTTTAATAAACAGGTTAGAGTAACTCCAGCTTCGTCTCCAGACTTCTCTCTCAGAGCCTCAGCTGGATCTCAGTATTCATCATGTCTATGTGCCAATGGGAGAAAGACATTTACTTGGGTTCTGACTCCATTGGTTCTTGGTCAGTAGAGTTATATGTTCTTATTTGTTCTGTTTATGAACAAAACTGAGGTTGATTTGTTTTTGCATAACAGGAGTGGTGAACGTGACTGTCAGTGCGCAGGCGATTTCTCGGGCGGTGTGTGACAATGAGGTTGTCAGCGTGCCAGAGAGAGGACGTGTTGACATAGTCACTCAAAGTCTACGTGTACTGGTTAGCATGCTTAATCAATTGAAGATGTTTCACCAGTGAAACATAATTTTTTTTTGTAAGTAATGTGTTTTTCTGTTTGTTAAGGCTGAAGGAGTTGAAAGGACAAAGACTTACAGTTGGTTAATATGTCCACGGGGTTTGTCGGCACATTTTGACTAGAGACATTTCTAACTGTAATGGCCGCTTAAGATCTCAGCCTGTTTTTCATGCTTATCTGTTATGTTTGTACTGCTGTATTTGATAGGAAGGAGAGTTTTAGAAGAGGCGTTGCTGACATTACCATTAAATGTGATAAGAGGATCGGCCAGATGTTCTGTCTCGGTCCTTGGTAAACATTTTTTGGGATACATAAGTCTCACATTTAATTGATGTATGCAGTCCTGTTGTACCAAATGAGTTGAGAATCCCTTTTACAGTTTAATTTGTAACTATAACTTGAATTGAGGTAGACAACGGGGTACTGTTGTGGAATAATTTAACTTTAATTCGCATGATCAGTTTAGTTTTACAGGTGTGATTGACATTTGCTCACTTGTTGTAGGAGACATATTGGGTCGTGCGCTCCAGAATCTTCATGGATTATTACAGATGCCGTACGGCTGTGGAGAACAAAACATTGCTGTTCTTTCTCCTAATATTTACATTCTACAGTATCTGGAGAACACAGAGCAGCTCACTGCAGACATCAGAGAGAGAGCCACAGGCTTCCTTAGGAGCGGTAAAGAAAGTTCAGATAAAAACTTTTACAGGTAGTTTTTAAGCACACTTGACATTTCTAAAACTGCCCATGTTACAGGATACCAAAGACAACTGAACTACAGGCATCCTGATGGTGCATTCAGCACATTTGGTTATGGTGATGGTAACACATGGTGAGTATTTTGCACCTATTTCATCTGAGCCACAGATTTGTAGGACATTTAATAATTATTTCCTTATTTCCACTCCTCCAGGTTGACATCTTTCGTCTTGAGGTCTTTTGGAAAAGCACAGAAGTACATCTACATTGATCCACGTGTTATTCAGAGTGCAAAGGATTGGTTGATAAGCAAACAGGGTCCAGATGGCTGTTTTATGCAACAGGGCAGACTGTTCCACAACAGAATGAAGGTTTGTAAATGTTTGCCCTAAACATGCACTGTAACAAATATTCACAAGGTCTTGGTAGGTCACCTGTTATAATGATTGTTAACTCTTATTGGTTCTTTGTCATGCGTTACAGGGTGGGGTGAATGATAATGTTACCATGACAGCCTACATCACTGCTTCGTTGCTTGAACTAGAGACTCCAGTCACAGTAAGAACATCTACAGTCATAGTATAAACTATCAGAAGAATGACACTCAGTCTCTCCTGCTGTTTCTCTGTGTGACAGGACCCTGTAGTCACTCAAGGTTTGACCTGCTTGAGGTCTGTCATTGGGAATCTTAAAAACACTTACAGCACTGCGCTGCTTGCCTACACTTTCAGTCTGGCAAGAGACACAGACACCAGACAGCAGCTTTTAGAGGAGCTAGATGCTGTTGCTATTTCAGATGGTAAGTTGTTACAGAAACATTTATTACGCTATTAGTGGCAGAGCCACTTCATACAAAAATTCAGCTTGTCCTAGCTTGTGCACTCTTTGACTTGCTGGTTTTCTTGCATCTTTGGTCCATATGTTCTACAGGAGGTCAACTGCACTGGTCTCAGAGCGGATCTGCTGATGATTCTGGTTCTCTGTCAGTTGAGATCAGCTCATATGTTCTGCTAGCTGTTCTCACTGCAGGTTCAGTCAGTACAGCTGATCTGGGTTCTGCTAACAGGATTGTCAGCTGGCTTGTGAAGCAGCAGAATGCTTATGGAGGATTCTCATCCACACAGGTGCCTGAACAAATTAACAAGTCTAGTGTTTATTTTACCCACAATGCATTGCCATGTTGTAACGATGATGCTGTGATGTTATCAGGACACAGTTGTGGCTCTTCAGGCTTTATCTTTGTATGCCACCAAAGTGTTCAGCTCTGATGGTTCCAGCACAGTGACAGTTCAGTCAGCAGGAGACACTCACAACTTTGAAGTCAATCAGAACAACAAGTTACTGTATCAGGAGAAGAAACTGACAAATGTTCCTGGCAGATATAATATTAGAGTGGCTGGCTCAACCTGTGTGTCTGTGCAGGTTAGTGGTTTGTCAGTTGTGGTACATCTTCAATCGTTTCTTTTGGTTTTATTAAGTTTGACATTATCTTTGCATTCCCCCGCCACAGATCGCCTTGTTCTACAATATCCTTACACCTGTTCCGCCCACCAAAACACTAAGCGTTGATGCTAAGCTTAAAGGAGAGTGCCTTGTTTCATCTGGTCCAAATCTCATGATGGACTTCTCAGTCAAGTAAACCTTTTTACACATCTTGACACGCAACTACGGTTTTCTTTCCTAAAAAGGGATTCTTTCTAAATTGTATCAGTGGATTACTTAACTTTTAATGGGTTTTTTTTTTTTTAGAACGTTGCTAATTTTGACATTGTTTCCGGCAGATACAATGGGACGCAAGCAACCACTAACATGGTCATAGTGGACATTAAACTCCTTTCAGGGTTTACAGCAGACACGTCAACGGTTGGTTTGCAGCTTTGAGTTTGTCTAGAAGATATTTTTAGGATTGAAGCTATTGTTTACAAGCTTTTATTACACAGCTTGGAACTCCACCCCATGGATATGCACCACTTGTGGAGAGAGTCGATTCAGAAGATGATCGTGTCATAGTGTATCTGAAAGAGGTACGAGAATGTTAGTTACTATAGCTTGAGGTTAATACAGAGGCTCGTTTGTACCCATGTTCATTCTCTCTTGCAGGTTCCAAAAAATGTTCTCTTGAGTTACAGTCTAAGAATGCAACGACTTTATCCAGTGAAAAGTCTCAAGCCAGCTGTGATCAAAATCTATGACTACTATCAAACAAGTAATGGGTTTGATCATTTTTACAAACTGCATCACTGGTTGATGAATTGAGTTCATTTCCTGTTTTTTCTCTTTAAGGTGACCAGTCTGAGACTGCATACTCTTCCCCTTGCACATGAGTGTCTTGCTTCAGGACAATTTATGCTTCTCTGCCTGCAAATTCTTGCATTTATATTTGCAGTCAAAATCTGCCGCATAGTTTTTGTAGTGCGAGGTAAATAAAGTGATGACAGATATTAGAAACTTGTTCCTTTTTTTTGTACTGTGTCTAAATACTGTGTCTAACTTTGTTTCAAACATTATATGAAAGTTAGAAGTTATAATTGTAGATTTTAAAAGTTTAGAATCTTGAAAGTTATTGAAAGCAAAGTTATTTATAAAAGAATTGGCTGGTTTTATAATTGCATGTGTCTAATAGAGCTTTACATGGTAAAAAAAAAAAGCATATATGCAATAAATATTGATAAAGACAATGATTAATACAAATGTGTTCCTGTAGCTTCTATAACTGGTACAATGGTAAATTGGCAGCACAAAGTTTGTGTGGGTTTGAGTCCCAGAAAACATGCTGATTTAAAGCATAGTTTTGTAAATATCTGCCAAATGCATAAATTAAATTAGTGCATGCATAAAAGAATTTGAATCTAAAATGCCAATATATCTAAATGTAGTTTTTGCTTATTTTACCAGTTTTCAATACAAATATTTGTGCAAAGAAAACATTACTTTGCATACAGAAAGGAACCAACCAAAAACAGTTTGGCATTGATCAGAGCTTGTCCACATAGATAAAAGATGTTCTGGTAAAGGGTTTGGCTTTACAAAGTTATTTATAAACGAATTGGCTGGTTTTGTAATTGCATGTATAAAATAACTATTACATTATGAAAGACGAGTTTAGAAATAAGTTTATTCATAAATGTTGTGACATGCATAAATTGATTAATGCATGAAGGAATTTTAAATGAAATTATAAATCATTATAAATGATTGTTTTTTGCTACCAATGCAATTGTTTGTACAAAGAAAAACACTGGAAGATAAGTAATGGAAGGAGCCAACCAAAAACAAGTTGGTATTGGTCAGAGGTTGTGTCCACACAGATAAAAGATGTTCTGGGATAGAGTTTGGCTTTACATTCATACTGTCAGCTCTTCATAATGTTACCAAAAAGAGGAATACTAATAACATGTGCTCTATTACTTTGCGTCTGTCAAGCAATGTCTAAACCGTAAGTGTTCACTTTACGTAGCCTGTGCTTGTGCTTTCATTTGTGTTCCGAGTTTAAGTCTTGTGTTTAAACTTGTTTTGCGTTTCTGCAAACCGTTTCTTTGCAGGGTTTTTATAGTGACATTTCCTGCACTTATAAGATCAGGCTCGGAAGCCAAACTTTGCGTTAGCCTTTTGAATGCGAATGAAGCTGTGCAGCTCACCATTCATCTGGTTCACGATAACCAGAATAAAACTCTTCTGCAAGAGGCACCTGTGAACGATTTCCATCGATGCATCGACTTTCATGTTTGGAATTCAATATTAATTTTAAAAAATGCGTTACCAAATATGTATTGCATTGCATTTTGTAACATGGATTATTAAAACTCTGTTATTCTGCAATACCTTTAATATTATTAAACCAGAATGTTAAGCATCTTAAAATGTTGCAACGCAATCTCATGTCCCTTACAGGCTCCTGCAATTGATTCCGTGCAAGAGATCAAAGTTATCGCTCAAGGGAAAAAAACTCTTCTGAGCGAAACCAGAAAAGTCAAATTCCAATCTTTCTTACCTCTGACTTTTATTAAAACTGATAAACAAACTTACACTCCTGGACAAACAGGTAACGTGTCCTGATTTTACTGGAAACCTTTCTACATTTTTTGCACTGAAATTGTATAGACATTAATGTTGCTTTTTTATTTACAGTCCAGTTCAGAGTTTTCACAACAGACATGGACTTTAAACCAATTGATCAAAGAGTAGGTTGCAATTTTAAACTTAAATGGTCCTTCCAACTTAGACCTCTGTGTAAACAGTTGTGTGTTAAAATCCAAATATTATCAGGGTTTTCTGTGTTTTGCTAAATGGTCTAATCTTCTCTTCTTTACACCCACAGTACAAATCTATAGCAATAAAGGTAAATAACTTTATTTGTTGTTTCTTTAGCTAACCTTTTTCTATACACTTCACTGTTTTTTGCTCAGTTGTGTTATTTCTGACATCGTATGCAAAAACTTTTCTCATACAAACAGGACAACAGAGGGAACAGAATTAATCAGTGGATTAATGCCACAGCCGCCAATGGCAGGATTTTGCAACTTTCTCACGCACTAAATCCAGAAGCTTCTGTTGGTTTTTATGAGATATCTGTTGAGAGAGATGCAAGCAAAATAATGCATCAATTTCAGGTTAAAAAGTATGGTAAGTGCTATCATACCGAAGTATTACAGTGATAGTAAGAGTCAATTGTCTTTTATTTAAGCCCTTCTTTAATGTTGTTTTTTGGTTCAGTTCTGCCGAAGTTTGAAGTGAAAATGATTCACCCTGAGACAATAATAGCAAATGAAGAAAAGGTGACACTGGGGGTGTGTGGGCGGTAAGTGATATCACATGCCTTGACTACTTCAACTTCCAGACAAAATGTGATTTCACAGATAACATGTTAACATTAACAATCCACATGCCAAAGCGTGTTACATTTGTCTTTAACAGATACACCCACGGGCAGCCAGTTCTGGGTAAAGTAAATATGAAGCTCTGCTATCACACGCCATATGTAGTTTACTTTCCTTTTTCAAATTGTGTTAATAGTTCAGCTGTGGTAAGTACATGCTTGAATATCTTATATTTTTATGCACAACTATCAAATAATATTTTTTTTTCAGTTGGGGTCTCACTGATTGACTGACTTGCTGATGTTGTTTTTCCAGCTAAATGAGACCGGCTGTGTCTCTCAGCTGTTCCTAGTATATGACTTAATCAAAAAAGCTGCACCCGCACATTTGATACCAACTGCTTTTGAATTCACAGCATCAATAACTGAGGAGGGGACAGGTATGCAACTTACATAAAAAGGGAATGTGTCAATCTAGTCTTAGCAGAAGTATTACACATGTATTGACAGGTCTGAAGACAGGGTAAATATGAATGTTAAGTAGTGGAAGGGTCGTACAATAATTAAGTACTTGAGGACATTAAATATTGAGTTAAGGTAAAACAATTTGTATTGCTTTTGTTCAGATAATGAATAACTATGAAGATTAAATTAATATTTACACTAATGGTGTCTGAACAGACCTTATAGAAATTAAAATAACTAGACATTTCAGATGAAGTCAATTAAAGTCAGATATACTGTATTAGACAGTATTATTTTAATTTTCCACAAGCTTTCAGGTTAATCTGCTATCTTTTTGAAATTAAGGAAATAATACATTTTTGATGGGCTTAAAATGACATCATTTATTGAATTGTGTGACAGTTTTCACTATTTGCATTCTTTTGCTAGATATCACATTGGAAAAAGAAAATCATGTGCCTTTATCCTATTTGATTGGTAGCGTCACATTTGATGGCGAGCCAGAATACTTTAGAGATGGAAGTTATATAAAGGGAAAGGTACTGCATTAAAATTACTTGTGTAATTAATAAATACCCAAATTGAACCCAAAACATAATTTCATTTAAATACTACTATGTAGTGTATATTGATAATATCACTTAATACATTTAATTCAATTATTTCTAAACAACAATATTGGAGCTTTTTTACATGTTGACTTTATCAAATGTATTCGACTTTTTCAATTCTGTCATTGATGCATTTTGGTTGATGGTTAGTTTCATCTGAGTCTTTGTTGTTTTTCTAACAGGTTAAGGTCGAACTCTTAGATGGGACCCCTGTTCCTAAAGTGTCACTCAGTATTTTTGAACCCACTTCCATGTGGAGATCTAATTCCCAAGTTACCACAGACATTAATGGGGTGGCCAATTTTACAATCAGTATACAACCTGCACAAAAGTCAACTGTTACCTTAATGGTGAGATTTTAATGCATATATATATGTGTGTGTGTGTGTGTGTGTGTGTCTCTCATAATTTGAGAGATGGTACCACTGTAGACTGTGTGTTATTAAATAACACTTCCAAAAGTTGTGTAGAGTTCCTCAGAAACTTTAGACCCTGCAAACTCTGATCTGTGCTTTTTACCTCATCAGACAAGCATTTCTTATGGAGGCAATCCATACAGCGATAAATTCCATTTTAAAATGCCACAGAAAACTGTGCAAATACAAGAACAACCTTCAGTCAAAAATCGATTGACTATAAGGACTCTACCAGAACCACTAAAGTGTGAGGCGGTGATTCCACTAACCGTCCAGTATGCTATTGCGGGAGAGACCTTCGAAAGCTTTGTTACTATAGTGTACTTGGTGGGTATATATATATATATATATATATATATATTCAGTTTCATACTGTTACTTCATGCTCAGTTGTTACTTTCATCTTATTGTATTTTTGTCTTAATAGATTATATCAAGAGGAGTGATAGTCCACCAGGGCTATAAAACAATTACAATAGCAGGCTCTGGTGGGGTGTTGGAGGGCGAGGTCATGTTTAAGGTGGATTTTCAACCCAAGATGTCACCTAAGATAGATGTCCTAGCGTACTGTGTGCTGCCCAGTGAGATTGTACTCGCTGCTTCCAGAACGTTTTACACTGAAAATTGTCTCGCCAACAAGGTGTGTCAACAAAGTCTATGTAAACACTGATAATGATGTTTGATTGGTCGTCTAAGATTTGAGATGACCAATCATCCATTACAATTGTTGTGGAAGCTACTTAGCTATCGTTAGCTATAGAGCTAGTAGTTGTAGAAGTAGTTGGCTTGCACAAATTAAATAACTGCTTTTTAAGCATGGCAGTGTTTTTTCAATATGTGTGTGGTATTTTCATACACAAAAAAAGGAAGACCGTTATAAACCTCATAGATAAGAAATAATGAAGACAGGTAGATATCAAATAGATAAACACTTTTTTATTGTGTTGTAGGTATCTCTGCAGTTTTCTCCAGCTACAGCAGTTCCAGGTGAAGAAAACACTCTACAGCTGTCAGCTCAGCCTGGTTCACTGTGTGGCCTCACTGGTGTAGATCACAGTGTTCTGATCATGGAGAAAAATAATCGCTGGAATATTAACACTGTAATTTGGTTTCCAGTATTCAAACTTATCTTGTAAGCCTCCATAACAATTATCACACAAAAGTTACATAACATCACTCTCTCGTATCCCTAACCTTAACTTCTGCAGGTCTTCAATATGCTTCCACCCTTACTTTATCCATTTGACATTGAAGAGCCACTTGAATGTATTAATATTAGAGCCAGAAGGTATGTCGCGATACATCACCCTTGGGCCTATTCTCCCCCTTACCCTGTTCCCTACCCTGAGTCACAGAATACTGCAGATTCTGTCTATGATACTTTTAAGGTATGTATGAAAGTGCTTTTGCTGTTTGTAGCCTCTGTGTTAGCATGCTAGCCGAGAGCCTTATTTAATTGTTTTGGTTCTGCTCAGCTAAACAGGGTTAAAAATATGTAAAAACAGGGTGATAAACACTTTGAATCCTTGCATCCTTGAATGTCTGACCGAAATATTATGAACTGAAAGCTTTGCTGCAAGTGACACATTGTTCTTGGATTTTTCATTTTCAAGTCAATGGGATTGAAGATGGCAACAAATTTGATCGTTAGAACACCACATTGTATTAAATTCAGAGATGTATTTTATCAAAGAGTATATGGTGGTAAGACATTTATTTACCAACCTATTTAATATAACCTTATATTTTCCTAAAGGAATTGTTAAAGTTTTTTGTTTAATTTGTTCCTTTAGAGATCCCACACCAAATATATCCCAATATCGTTGGTGCATCTGGGAGGTTTGATGGAGAAGGATTTGGTTTAGCAGCAGCTCCAGGAGTCCCAGGACCCCCAGGTGTCGCAGGACCCCTAGGAGCCGCACCAATCATGCCACCAGAGTTTGGAAGGTTTGGAGTCATGGAAGAAACAATTCGCACATTCTTTCCTGAAACTTGGATCTGGGACCTTGTTGAGGTTGGGTGAGTGTATGACTGGTTAAAAAGGGTGAAGGTGCTGCCCAGTTATACATGGCTTTTGAAAAACTTAAAAAAGTTTTATTACATTTTTGATTAATGTTTTATAAGGGACGCTGGATCAGCACAGGTTCCTGTGAAGGTTCCTGACACCATCACCACCTGGGAGACGGAGGCCTTCTGTTTGTCCTCCAAAGGTCTGGGTCTGGCTCCTCCTGC
>JBAJNP010012245.1:0-13654 GCA_036877545.1 Yasuhikotakia modesta | reverse complement strand
ATATGTGTGCATATATATTTGAAGATCTTAAAATATATATATATCTTAACTTGTAAAGATCTTTAAAAAACTATACAAAATGTGTACTTAAGGGGAAGTACAATGCTTTTTAAAACAAAGGTCACTAATTTGACATTTAAAGGATCAAATTGCACTTGTAATCTTATACATGGTTACCTACATGTCCACACTTCATTTGTTACTGGATATAAAGGTTATTAAATATCACTAAATCTCAATCGCCCAAAGCCAAAATCATTATGCAGCATTTCCATCTCTCCCAGCATTTGGTTTTGCTATCTGTGCATCTTATGGTTAATTAGCATGTCAACGTCTTTTGCCTGGATGCAGATGAGCATCACAAACCGCATAATTAAGTTAGACAACATTATTTTAGAAGCACTCATGGGTTCTGCTCCGCATGGGTTGAAATTCTGAATCATCACTTTTTTTCATTATTTGATGATCGGATTAGCATGTTTAAAAGCTAACAGGCATTTAGCGTTAGTACTATGTTTAATTTTCCTGTTAACAATTTTACCAAACCAGACACCAAATTTATTAAGTAAAACACCTGTCGTTTTAATCAACATACAGTATAACATTGATTATTTACATTTAATTATTATATTTCCACATATTTGCAATTTAAATATCACACTATTCACACTCTCCCTGTCTCTCTCTCTCACTCATTTTTCTTTCAAGCATTTATCTCTTGAGTCAAATACACATGAGAACTTAGAATATTGTTTCTAAAATCTCTGTGAATTAGCAGGAGTCCCACTTCCTGTGCCGGTGAGATTAACTTGTGTAGTGTCAGGTGTGTGTACAAAATTCCCCAGTGACCTGCGATACATACCTCGCTCATGAATAATTGAAAGTGGATCATGTCCCTGCGGTGAACAGTTGAAGCCATGAGCCTGTCTAAACTATGACTTCAGAACAGAAAATAAGTGTGTTGCATAAGTGTCTGTGTGTCATATTAGCTGCCATACCCTTAAGCAGTGGTTTGTGCTATTATTAGTTCCCATAACACCAGTGGATTCCCTAATAGGACAGCTGGCAAGAACAGTAAATATCATTCATTATTCCACCTTATTAACGTTTAAATACTTCTCACACACAGGCACAATGCTGTGAATTACTAGCACTGGTGACCTTTTCCTGCAATTTTCCTAGATTTTTACAATCTAGGAAATGATTAAGTCAAATTCAAGACTTGCTTCTAGTTAGTTTCATAAAAATATGGCGTGTAAATCTCATTTAGCAGGGAAATACCACTACACTGAAAAAAAGTGGATGCATGCTATTCGTATTTTAATGCTGTATTTATATTGACTGTATTGTTTGCCATAAAGATTTTCATTATATATTAGATCATTTGCATGTTTTTAAGGACCAATCAGCATCATCAGAAAGGCATGATGTCATATCCTGCAGCTCCAGAGTGACCAATTAATCACAGTAATTACAGCTCAGGTGATTGGCTCAGAAAAGCATGCACAACATTTACATTATGCATTTTGTAGATGCCTTTATCCAAAAGGACTTACAGTACATTCAAGTTATACAGTACATTTTATCATTACATTACAGTACATAACCTTTGCAATTCTCTAGACATAACCACAAAGCTACAAAGACATAACTAAGACATAACTAAGCTACAAAGACATGTACTTCTGGGATACAGTGCCAGCCTAGCAACTGCTATTGAACAGAAGCGCTAACAAACACAGTAGCTTTCTGCTGTTAATATAGATGTTCTTGGAGAGAATGTGTGGTGTAAGTGATGAGGTGGTCTAATTCAGTGACCTGACAGATGTTAGCAAAACAGATTACATTTTTTACATCACCTTTAAAGGGCGCACCTGTCAGATGCTATACTGTCAACAGTTACTAATTAGTATTAACTACTAATGCTAACATTACACAGCTGTCACTACTAATAGCAGATTATATCTTGAAAAGGGCCTAAAAATGTTTTAATATCGTCGTTAAAATGACTAAATTTTGTAAAAACAAAATCCTACAAAATTTCCAACTTATTGAGTTCCACAAGTATATTATAAAGCCATATCTCAAAAAGGCTTTTAAATTGGTGTAAGTAGCCCTATCATGTATTTTCAATTTAGCCCTCTGTGGGTATAAATGATGCTAATAAGGTCTAAATTAAATATAACACCCATTAAATTGTTAAGTGGGTTGTTTTTGTCTATTTTAATTGTGTTTTCAGAGCGTGTAGGAGAAAAGCTGTACTGTGGCAAATACCAGCAAACCCACTGAATCCACGACTGTCACGTTCTACATTCTACCATTCATTTCACGGGCACAAAATAAAGGGTTCTGTATTTAGCACCACCAATATGAAAGCTAATCTTCTAAGCAAACTGAACATATCGTCCTATTGATTTGATGAAAACATGTTACAATGAAAGACAGAACCACAAAAACAAACACATTCATTTCCTATACAATTGACCATTTTCCCCTTTGCAAGCCAAATGCCACTTCCAGAAAAAAATCTGGAATCTGTGCTTTTAATGTCCATTAAATATAATTAACTACAATGAGCAATATTTGACAAGAGTCACATTATGAAATAACAATCCTTTGCTAAGGCCAAGAGAACATGTTTAAACTCCGAATATTTGTTGCCATGGCAGCTTTCAAATTTTCCATTTCCTGTTTCCTAAATCCAAATGGAATGTTACTAATAACTAAAGACCTACATGGACTTTCTTTGACCTAGATATTCAATCAATTATTTTATTAAACGACTTGTGTGAATCTTTACTACAAAAAGGCAGTAGAATATTTAAGACATTCATGCTGTAGAAACATCAACAGAAAAGCTGACAGCTGGAGGATTTAGAGAATAATGATTTAAAGAATTCAGCCTCAATATTTCACCCCTATATGAACTGGGCATTATCTTTTTTCTTATTAACTATAAAGCGTCTACAGTATATAGGTCACTTTTCCTCTTGTTGTTATCCAAATATCCAAAAATCCCAATGACCCATTAGATGTAAATGGTGGCGTCATTGTTCTCCAATCATTGTTATTTTCTAGTTGTGTATCTTCACAGTGAAATAAATTTCTTTTCAAAAGTTGTTGATGAAATATTTGAGTCACATTTCTATTATAAAGCCCTATGTATGACATGCTAAAAAGACATAAAATCTCTTTTGTTCCATTTAATTATAAAAATATAATTAATGATCTCAACTATACTGCTGTTTAATCCACATTTGCATTTTTGTATCATACTACTTGTACCACAATTTATTTATATGGTACATTACTATTTGCATTTCTGGCAGGATGTTAACTATAATTCACACAATGACAAAACAATGACTCAATCTAATCCAATAAGCCACTTTTATTTTATGCGTTTATCCTCCAGTATCCATTTACAATATTACACAGCTTCATGAGGTACAGACTGCTTTAAAGAAATCAAATGCTGTCCTTTAAGATTTGTGGTGTTCACTGAACAGCTTGTGAGGTCACCTTTGATTCTTAAGTCAATTACAGTGCAAACGTTGTTGTACTGTTGTGCAGAGAACAGAATTAAAACATTTCACAGCTTTAGCCACAGGCTAAAGTTCGACTTACCTAAACTTGTTTCTGTTTAGAAACTTGTTTCTTGTTTCTGCCATAAACTGAATGTTTTCATCAGAGGTCAGTTCACACTTTCTAAAAGATTGAGACATTGCTCTTCAAAACGGAAAGCACTGATGGATTTAAAAAAACTCAGGTAAGCATTTATTCTCTGGAGCATTAGTGACATTTTGTTTCCATTTTCGGGTGAGAAAATCATTGTGGATACTCGTAATTGCTTTCCATACTGTTGTCAAAAGCACTGAAAAATAATAGTGTTTGGAAAAGAGAAAATAAATAAAGGGAAAATCTTTTCCATTTTGTTATTTATCATGTTTATTGTGTACTGCCTGCAAATTCCGATGTGCTGAGCTTCCTTCCTTCCCAACTAAACTCCTTTTGTAACAAAAATAGATGAATTGGTTCAGTATTAATCAATAATAACTGAAACCCATTGACCCAATGATTACAGAACAAACACATATTGTTCACACATAATGCATAAAGGATGAGTGCACAGCCTTGTTCAAAACACACAACATACTGGAAGATTCACAAGATGTCACCTCCACAACTAATGGCAAATGTTTCACGTATTACCATGACCTTTTTTGTCCTGTTCTATCTTTTAGAAAAAATCATTACATGTATTCCTAAGCGAGGCATGTGGGCATCGCAGCAGTTGTTTTGTTGCCTATAACGCTATGGGAGTATATGCATCAGGATAAACACCAGCGCTAATAAGCAGAGCTCTAAGCCATGCAGCAGCAACTCCTAAATCCTTATTCACCTGTTGGCCAATGTTGCTATGGCAGCTGATACGTAAATGCATATGTTAATGTTTCTGAGCTGTAACATGTTTAAACGTACGGTTAATGAAATCAGGCTAAGAACATTAAAAGGATGGATAAATGGATGGAGGGATGAGACAGGATGATTAAAAATTCACATACATCCTGGACTTCCTGTTTGAATGAAGACTGCAAAATTGCTGTGATGCGCATTTATGACTAACTGCATGGTAATGCCTTCTGGTGGATGCAATTTTTGCAGGATGAGTGTGATTTATGATTGCCATCACATGTAATAACTCACCAATCTCTTCGCTTGGCAGTCGTCTAATATTTCATTACATAATGGCGCAACATGTCAAGCCACGTCAGAACTTGCAATGTCATCCGCAACTCACGGCGTGTCAGAGTGGCGATATATCTATTAACTCGAAACATCCAAATGGGGCCATTACAATATCCATACCGGAAGCGTTAATTAAATTTCATCTCACTTTACATCATTATTCCATATTTGCAAGTGATTAAAAACAAAGACTGAATATTAAGGAACTTACAGTGGACAAGCGTTAAATGTAATGATGTAAATGTTATCATCTCCCATTTTTATTCATTTGCAAAAAATAATCGTTTTACTCCTCTGCTCCCAAGTCGAAAACTTTGCTACTTAATAGTCTTATCATATTCTACCCAGGCCCCTGCCTCTAAACCTCTAATTAACCCATATTAAGCATAATACGATGGAGTCAGACCTGGGATTATCCTAACCACAGTATCAGGAAGCTGGGATGTGCTCGTTTTTCCACAGGGAAGATGCTGCTCATAACATTCAGTTACATTGTACCTTAAAACATAGACACGGCTAATTACATTCCATTACATTTGTTTTCCATGCGTATTTCTATAGTAACAGAAAATCACAAATGAGATTCCCATCATTTCTGTTTTTTTTTCTTAGACAGAAGATGAACTGAGATGGAATGAAGAAACATCTTCCATAAAGTTGATATTGGAACAAACAACTGTGATCTCAAGTAGAACTATTAAATTTTCTTGCAGCCACTTATTAGTTAAAGAGTTCAAACTGTATCACATCAAGACCTTGTTACAGAGGCTGAAGTAAAAGATAAATACACGTTTTTACTATGAAACTGTAAAGAATGACAACTCAATACTCTCATAAACATAACTGGCACACTGGCAGCATCTGTGCACAGAGATGAAGTAAATCTATCAGTGCAGAGAATTGTGAAACCACAGAGGTGGTTCAACAGCCTGTTTCAGTTCAGCACAGCATCTCTTATTCACCTCATAATCTCACTGGGCTGGAGGGAAACATTTTGTGCTTGCAATGCGAATGAAAGCAAAATGTCAATAAACTTTTTCTGGGTCACAGAACAGGAAAGATTCTGATAATCTGCGTCATTAACCGTCACAGGATGAAGAACAAACAAATGACTTTTTATAATCTTTTACTTTTGCCCTTTTCTCAACGTAACAAACACAATCACTCAAGCAGAACTACTTGTGAGTATAATTTACAAAAAGATATTTTCAAAGATTATTGAAGATAGATACCAGTGTGCAATTTTCTGTATTTATAGTCTCAGATAAGAGATTTACAACAGAAAAAACTAATTAAGACCAAACACAACAATACCAGCCTGCTAGATCAACCTTTCCAGGTTTTTACAAACATTATTGAAAAACATTGCTTCTGCAAAACTCAACTCACTAAAACGCAAAAAGATCCATTTGATTCATTCTCAAGAAGCCGTGAGCATTTAGCAGAACATCATAAAACTTCTTGTCAATAGCTACTTACACTACAAACCCTGAAGAACTGAGGAGCACAGCGCTGGTTGTTCTATCCCAAATTGCTGAATGGACAGCTGCCATCTTTGACGTTACTATTGATTTTAGAAGCCTGTCTTTAATGAGTGTCTAGTTCAAAGGATGTTGCTGTTTAGTTATGCAAATAAATCACTTAATCCCACTGTAGATTAAGCCGGGCTCCACGCTGCATTCCAATACAGCCAAACACAGCAGCCGGCATGATCGGAATATCGAGCAGCAAATGATGCAGAGAGAAAATGCAAAGCTGCTCTCCACGCTTGCCGTGAACACGTCAGTTCTGCTTGTAGAGGAGATTGATCTTGTAAAACAACTCACCCATAAGTAAAAGATGATCTGGCTTCCTGGATTTAGGAGGAAAAGCATCTTTCCTTTTTCAGGCTAAAACATTCAATCAATTGATCAACATCCAATAGATTTTCCATCTTGCAATATTGCAAAAATTGGCAAAACCTTGTAAATGATTAAAAAGATGATGATACTCAATGTTACAGCAATAAGAGGCTTTAAGAGAATCTACTGGACTGAAAAGCTTGAGATTATTATCCTGCCATTAACTGGTCAATATTCAGGTGAAGGGGCCGTGACACTGTATCAGGAAATCAATGAGGATGGACATCTCGCATCTTGTTCGACCGCCAACCTATTTACTGTAGATGCAGTCAGAGGTCAGTCAGTCAGAGGTTTTGATTTACTGTGCTACTGTGATTTCATGTTACACTATTGTGATGTTTTATGATTGGTTATTTTATATGGCATTTTACTGATAATTTTACACAGTACAGTCCATAACATTGCCCATAACATTGATAACTCTTCTTGCATTAATTTTGGAGTGTATCCACGTTCAAATATACGCCCACTAGTAGAAAGTCACACTGTAATGTTTAGTTACTTCAATACTGTATCTCCATGCCAACTTCCTGTTTTCAATACTGTACATCAACACAGGAAAGACACCTGTACTTGTTAAGCCATTCTAGGGTGTATTTAAGCTGCAAGGATGCACCATTCAAAACCACTGCACCGAGCAGCATTAACTAACTTGCTTCAGCGAAACAGCTTCACTGGCTACATGTGGCAGGAAATAAAGACCTCCAACTGGCACGTTATACAAAGTCACACAGCAATTTACAAAGAATGGCAGCATGCATAACAAAACACAGCCACTTAAATACCCACAGATATTCTTCAAACTCCAAAGAAAAGCTGAGAAAATGAGGAGTTGCAGAGAATCAGGCGCCTACATGGTGTCAAAACATTTCACAAGTTTCAGAGCGTGTCTCATTTAAATAAAATAAGACAGTTGAGCTTTAAAATCAAAAGAACACATTACCAAAACTGAGCTCTGGGTTTGTAAACCTAGGTAATTGTTCCACCGGCTCTCGATAAGGACAGTAAAGTTCACCGTCACTCAAGCAGACATGGACAGGGATCTATAAACCAGAAGGATAAACAAGGTAAAAGCTTGGATCTGTCTGCTAGTGAGCGATGAACTTGATTGCTTTTTCCTCCTGAGTGACTGAAGGTACCGAGTCTGTCCTCATAGTCGTAATCCTACATTTTTAAATGCTTACAAACGTCCTCCCGGTGTCCCTTATCCTGAGCTAAACCTACTGGGTGGAACACTTGTCTGAGTGAATTAAGTTGTAAATGACACAGCTGAACGTAGACAGTCAGTCAGTGTGGGCATTGAGGATAAACTGCATTCGGGCAGAAGTACACTCAGGTGTGTTCCTGTCAGATGCGATGATCAGGTGGAAGGATGATGGAGTGAAATGAGATAAACCATAATAAGAGGAATAAAGCACTAGCATTATGACAACAGAGGTTCTTTCATGGCGCACCTGGGACTGCAGAGATGACTGTTTACACTGTTGTGTGTGTGACTGATTTTACTTCTAAGCTAAATGTACGTGGCTTACAGTCTTGGGCTATTGTGAGCCTAAGCTGACAAATAAAAATAGAATCTGTATCTTATACTGTATTCATTATTGGTACAAACTGTCACATATATATTTTAGTACACTTGCAAAATTAGAACACACAATACTATTGTATTACTTTAACAGAACTGAAGATATAAAGATTAAGGATTTTTTCTTTACAATTTCTTAAAATTGATCACTGTTATTTATAGCTCATACAATATTTTTAAACAGCAAACTTTACTCTATAAATTCAATATTTCAAAAGATTTGCATCATCAAAGTTATATGTACAAAGGTTTATGTTTCAGAAACCATATGTAAAAAGGTTTATGTTTCTTTTGTGTTCTGAAAACACAAAAGAAATGTGCTGGACAGATCTTATGAATACTAACAATATCACATCACCGTTTCCAAACTTCAAGAGAGCATTTCAGATGATTACATCACACTGGCCGGCAGAGCTGTATGATTAAATAATGTCATTATTTAGTTATTATCTCGGATCTCTGCAAAGCACATCTTGTAACAAATGGCAACAAGGTTTCTGGACTATTCTGAGTGATTCGTATCAAACTCACACTGAAACTGTCCAGATTACTAAGATGCTGTCAGTAGCAGTGAAGCCTCATGGAATGAGAGAATTCACATCTCAACACGGTCTCACAGAGACCTCAGCACCGTTTCACAGAGACCCCAGCAGCGTCTCACAGAGACCCCAGCACCGTCTCACAGAGACCCCAGCACCGTCTCATAGAGACCTCAGCACCGTCTCACAGAGGTCTCAGCACCGGCTCACAGAGGTCTCAGCATGCTGGAGATCTAAAAATACCACTTGTAGTTGCTTTGCTGCCCTGCTGACGCACTACTGTTGATCAATAGCTAATTCACTTACATAATTAAGAGGCACAGCAATCAGAACCTTCTAGACAATGTGATAATTAATCAACACAGTTTAGCGTTTCCCTCCTGGTGTTCCAGCAGCTTCTCCACCCGGACTGCAGAGACACCAGCCTCAGAAATTCTGACTCAGTGGGTATCTTTGTACTGTCACCCCAGATGCCCTTTTCTACAGTCACCTGTGAACATCAAACAAATATATTAAAGCAATATAGTTAATTTAGTTGATAATCTCTATGTTTTACAATAAATGATTTGTGTAATGGAAATTAACTTTAATGCATTTAGACAGACAGACAGAGAGACTGACAGACAGATAGACAAACAGGCAAATAGCTACAGATAGACAGACATACACACTGAGAGACAGACAGATAGATTTACTCACACCTTAACTGATAAAGTTTGAGTTAAAATGATAGATAGATAGATAGATAGATAGATAGATAGATGATAGATGATAGATAGATAGATAGATAGATAGATAGATAGATAGATAGACAGACAGACAGACAGACAGACAGACAGACAGACAGATAGTTTTACTCACACTTTACTGATAAAGTTTGAGTTAAAAGAATTTCCAGAGAAAGAACTTCTCATGGAACGTCACACTGGCTGCCAGCAGGAGCACAGACACTAAAATTCAATATATTTTCCCTACCTACAATCCTGCCAATGGCCTTTCCCCCTGCCTCCTTCAAACGCTCATCAAAGACAGTCCCAACTGGTACAATCTGTTGCTTTAGGTGGCCTTACTGCCCGGCTCCCCTCCAGCTCTCCATCGGCTCTGTCGAAACATTAAGCGCTAACTCAACAGTTACAAAAGATGCCTTAAGACAAACTTCACAAGATCTTATCACAGCACACTTACCACCCCCACACTTGCTACTTGGCATTCTTCCCTTCCCATCCACAATACAAATTAATTTGCCCTTAACTTAGCACTCAGTGTGAACAGGGACACTTTAATTCAAGCATGTTTCACAACTGTATCAGCACCTGTAACTAGCATCAACCACGTGTATTTCTAATGCCTTACATTTGCTCTTCTGTCACTTGCACTGCTTAGAAGACACCTACTAAAAATATAAATGTACAGGAGATCTAAGAAAGTTAAACAGGGTGGTACTGTGTGATACCTAGCTGCGGGTGAGCCTTCTGTGCAAAAATTACCCATAATGCCTGTCAGATATTTTTGGAGGCATAGTCTGCAGTATGTTTCGAGTCTCAAAATCTGTTCTCCATGGAAGATGGTAACCAAAATGTGTGTCTTATTTTCATAATTAAAATTACAGTACTGATGCCGAAACGCACGGCTGACTGGTGAAACCTGGAATGATACAGAGACAGGAGATGGTATAATGTTTATTACTTGTGGCA
The DNA here is from genome assembly GCA_036877545.1 of Yasuhikotakia modesta. Taxonomy (NCBI): domain Eukaryota; kingdom Metazoa; phylum Chordata; class Actinopteri; order Cypriniformes; family Botiidae; genus Yasuhikotakia; species Yasuhikotakia modesta. The sequence continues at coordinate 3,186 of JBAJNP010012245.1, read as the reverse complement.
CTGAAATTTATATCCCAAGTAATTATGAGTGAAACGATAAGATGACAGTCAGCAAATTCACATTCCTTATTCAGGTATACAGAGAATTAATTTCTGTACTCACTGGTCAGCATATTTTTCATTTATGGGGCCCTAGTGTAATTTCAGTACTGCAGAGAGCAGAGAAAACGTTTCAATACAACACAGCAGAGAAAACAATGCTAAAATGTGCAAGTTTGATTTTGTCAGAACTCCTGAAATAGCTTTTATTTTAATCTGAATTGTTTCCGAAATATATTAAACAGTTCACATTTTCCTGTTAACCTACATGTTCTGTTTGGATTCTGTTTTTATAACGGTATAAACACTGAGAAATACGACTTGAGTAAATCTGCCTGCTGGATTCTGATCAGAGGTCAGAGAAACATTAAACACATTTTAAAAGTATCTATTATTCCAAAACATAATCAGGTCTTTTTGGATCCCAAACATAAAACAGTCAAATCAATTGCAACATACAAAAAAAAACTGTTGGCTATACAAATAACATGTTATGCTACTTTGGAAATTGGCTAATTAACTAGCTGTTATTTGCTACAATCAGCTGCAGTACTAGTTTCATTGAGGGGGCACTGAGTCTCTGTTTACCGAGCACATTGGTATGATTAAGTTTGCCAATACAACAGAACGACTTGCATTATTGCAGTCAGTTAGACAACTGTATTGGGTTCAGGGTTTATTATAGATGGGGCTAAGCACACCCGTGTCACCTATAAGCATTGTTTTATTAGCTTGTTACTTTGTTTATAATCATTGAACTGCTTAGATAATAATTTGACTATATACAAATGGCTCTAATAACTTTTAATGGATGTAATTAGTCTACTATATAGTCTACAATGGCTATAGCAGAAATGAGCTATAGTGGTTGAGAAATTCTATATGCAATTAAATATAACTGCAATATGTAATACATCCTGCATTTACAGACAGACAGAAGGCAGCAAATGTAACAATCATAAAACTTAATTTTAAAACGGACTGTCGCAGTATGACAAATGCAAACTCATTTGAAGTATTAGTGACAGTTGAACAACAGAAACTTTGATAAGCTTAATTTTTTGGACCACAAAGATGAACTATTAAATGAAAGAAACAGTCTTGAGGACTCATTTGGTCCCTATTTTGGTCCCTTATTAAACTCTTACACTTCACAAAATACTGGAGTGATGACAGCAACGAGAATCTAATTACTTAGTCTGTCAGTTTCCAGTAGTTTCCATTTGTCATAATCTTGCCACCAGTCATAAATGATAATAGAAGACCAGTGAAACTGAAGGGGTTATGATGGCGTATGAATGGTTAAGCCTTTTAATTCCTCATGCAAATGTTTGCAAATAAGACCAAGACTTTAGGTCTCTGCTTCTGTCCCAGCAAGTGTTTTATCCTCAAAACTATTATTCTCTTTCAGAAACATAACATTAACACCGAAATTATCTATTTCTTCAAGGGACAAACATCCAAAAAACGTGCAAGAAAACATACAAGAAGTAGATATTTAAAGCTGTTTTAAAACCATATCCATATTTTAGCCACACACAATGCCATTTTAAGCCACTCTATTATGATTTATTCTTATAATGTACATCACATTTCGAACGTATTGGTCTTAAAAAGGTTTTCACAAATTTTTATGAAATTACATCATCCAAGGCAGCAGATTATGAAGATGAAAACAGAATAAATTAAAATAAAATTTAAGAAAATTTTACTACACCCAGTACTGCGTCAGTATCTGTATTTTTAAATGTGCCATTTTATGACGGACTTAGTAAACACTGCTACCTGTTCTAAGCAGACTGATGACAAGCGCTCAGAAGAAGGGACTCAATGTCTATCAAGATTTTCGTCCTTAGAGGACAAACCCAGACACATCCAGCTTAAAATAGATTTTCAAAGCAATACATCAGTGTGAGTTTAGACACCAGGATGCGGTCCACACGCTGTGCTGTGTTTTACATAATGAGCGTTAGCTCAGAGCTGGTGGCTGGAGGAGGCCTGAATGCAGAGTAGCCCTGATGCGGCACTGAGAATCAGACCTCTGTCACTCAAAACTCCCAAGAATCCGAAGCTCATTAGCGGAAAGTGATTATGAAGCGATTTTCCCAAATTAGAACAATGATTCCGAATCTGGAACAAGAATTTATTCAGCCAGAAGAAAACATCTGCAGGGACAATGAGTCAGTCAGCTCCCCTAATGTTCAAGTTTTGACGGATGAGTCACAGCTTTGATCTAGTTAGCCTTAAATCTTATGGGATTATTGTGATAAACAGTGAGACATAACACTTGACTTCATGTTGTATGTTTACAGGAGGCAGCAGATGGCCATGGGTGGGATTTTGGAGTTCAGGGCTTTTTGTATCCCAAATTAACATTCTTGAAATACTTTTTTGTAGTTTTGTAGTAAATAATTCTCCTGAAAGTTGTGTTCGGTTTCCACTTCACCTGTCTTAGGCCCTGATATGCAAAATTACAGCTTTCATTCGTTTTCAATCGTATTCAGTCACAAGGTGAGTCACCACCAGACCCACAATCATTCATTCACATCAGCAACCAGCAACATCCATGATTCACTAATTATTCACGAATCCAGTTTTATGAATTCACACTGATTCATTAGAAAAAATATCAAAATCTATTAAATGAAATATGCTCATTTAATGCATCATTTGATGTTGGTTTAAAGTTCATGTAGATGTATTACTGCACATATAGCACTATGTTACTTTCAAAAGTCATAGTATTGGTGTGGTTAGCTTCACCCAACACCCATCAGTACTGAGTCACCATGTCTGAACTGCAGTAAACAATCTTAGGTAAATAACAGCAGGGCTATAGCATTTCACCACAGCGTCATGAATCAGGCAGCTACGTCTATTCTGACATACTACTTACTCACAAAAACAGAGCCACAAACACAAATGCACACCTTGTCTTGCCTCCTCACAATGATAGCATTAGATTAGCTCTAGGGAAAATCTCATTTTGCTTTGAAAGATTCCTGACAGCAGTATTGAACAGGGTTAACCTCTCATTTATCCTCCTTTGGCATCTGTCACTGTTTGAATCTCCACCGTTTGCAAGATTAGAGAGAGAAAATATTCATGCTAAATAAAATAAAACTCAAACACTTCCATATCTTTTTT
>JBAJNP010012244.1:0-13654 GCA_036877545.1 Yasuhikotakia modesta | reverse complement strand
ATATACATATACAGTGAAAGAATCTGTATGGTTACTGAGTGAAAACACCATCACCTTAATGAATTCTATAGTGTATATATAATATACACACAATATATACTGGGAAAGCGGTTGTCTGCATTTCTGCCATGCGGCTGCATGTTTTCTTATATTATGAATTTGCAAATGATCCCAAAACACGGTCATTGCATGAAACAACATGTCATAATCAGCGATGCATACATTACAATCCAATTTCTGTGAGCGTTCTGCCTGGTTTAGCGATTTACCAATTGATATTATACTTGTCAACGTGTAATCGCCCCCCTTCACTCGACCAGAGACGCTCTCTCTCCAGCATGCCTGACTGAATCTGACAGTGTAAAGCTCTCGCCGCACTGAAATTAACCTCCTGCACCACATCGCATCGTAATCAGCCTGACGGAGATTAACAGACTGAAACTTCACCCAAATCTCCACAGATTCCTACAGAATTACTGCTGCTGCTTTTCTCAGCATTTAAAGTTGTTTTGTCCTTTAGGAAACGAAGTGGCCCTGGTTAGCGTTTACTTTTCTTGTTATAGAAATTATCAAGCTTGCAGGGAATGTTCTCAAAACGTTGGCTAGCATTTTACCAAAGGTATTGCAGTAACGTTAGTACAACTTTCCAAAAGTTCTACATCATATTATAAATGTTATTCCAAAGGAAATGGTGAAACATTTTACAGATGTTACAGAATTAAGAAAGTTTGAACAATGTTTTTATAACTAACCAATAAAGTTACTGCAAAGTTCAAAACTGGATGTTCTGAATGTTCCTTGAAGGTTTCAAATAAGTATTTTAATATTTTTGTTAGCCAATGAAAATGTTCTTCTTGTAAGAAAATTTATGTTCTTACAACTATAAATTAACAGCTGGGTCTTCTGCTAAACTGTTTTTGTTTAGCGCAGACAGAAGAGTTAGTAATGAAACATAGATCACAGCAGGTCAAAAGTGAACACACACACACACACACACACACACACGCAGGCTTATAAAGCACATGACAATCAGACACACTCGTGACAATTAAACACACACACACACAGCAGATGAAGAGCCCAGTGTGGACAGATGGGTCCAATTGTGATGGAAATGAGCAGTGACCCTTTGAACATGCGGCTCTTTTCAGGACGAGATATCATCAACTCTCTTTTATTTCAGCACTCAGCTTCATACATGAGTGTGTTTACCATTACTCTCCCTCTCTCTCTCTCTCTCTCTCTCTGTCTGTCTTTTTCACTCCCTCTCTTTCTCTGTCTTTCTTTTTCACTCTCTCTCTGTCTTTCTGTCTCTCATTCACTCACTCTTTCCCTCTCGCTCTCTTTCTCCCTCTCACTCCCTTTTCTTTCTTTCTCTCTTTCTCTGTCTGTCTATCCTTTTGTCTATTTCTGCCTCTCATTCTCTCTCTCTCTCTCTGTGGTGTACAATGAGGGCTGATGTGGTTAGGGTGATGTTGGTGATATATTGCTGATGTAGGAACTGTTAATCTGACATCAGAACTCATCACATGACATCAGAACACATCACCTGACATCAGAACTCATCACCTGACATCAGAACTCATCACATGACATCAGAACACATCACCTGACATCAGAACTCATCACATGACATCAGAACACATCACCTGACATCAGATCTCATCACCTGACGCTGTAGTCTGTAGAGTTGTGGATATTTTAAAGGCAGTAAAGCAGAACGGATTCCTCCACAGCTAAACGTAATTACAGGCCGTGGTCGTTTCGACATCAATTTGCATCCAGAATTGGATAAAGTGAGCAGAATATGGAACCGTGGGCCGCAGCAGACAGACATCAGTTCTCTCTCTGATCCAGTCCAGAATATACACACTGCATCACACTCACATTATTCATCCACTTCACAACCAGAACCACTGAAGTTAAACGGGTCACATGCTGTTATTTATTATAAAACCAGCAAGTGGATCTGCGGCCCTCTCAACATCAAACAAAATTCTCACAACATTGCCTTAAAAACAAATCAGAAAATTCTCTTAAAGTTCTCAGAGTTACAAAAACAGATGTTAAAAAGTTTAAATTAAGTAACTTATAGCCAGCATTAAACATTAATACGATGGTCACATTTATCTGAAAGAATGAATCTGGATGTTGATGAATCTGTATATAAGTGTGTGGATTGACTAAAACCATCTTTGCTTATCATCATACTGTTAAATCTATGAGTGAAGCCACAATATGTGGGAATAATGAAAAGCTTCGGCACAAAACTGTTTAGATCCATTAAACACCAGCTGCTAGATGCCAAACAACTCAAATTAAACTGTGTCGACATCATGTGTAACTACAGCAGAATTGATCATTTATCAGGGCCACATTATAGCAGACCAAACCGCAGATTCTGTTCAAATGACTCGTGTTCATTTTAAAATGATAAACTCAACAACAATAACATCTTAAAAATACACCATCATCTGCTGCAAATCTGCTCACGGCTGAAAATATCTCCTATAAGACCATAAACAATCCTCTCCAACCAGCTACGTAACAATGAACGTTCTCAGAACATTGGCTAACATTCTCTAAAACATCTGTTGGTTATCTAAAAATGTTCTTTCAATAACGTTATTAGAACGTCTTCCACATTAAATGCCCTGGCAAATATTTACAGAATTAAAAATGAGTTAAAATGTTTAAATTAATGTTCTTTTATCCAAGCAGTAATGTTGATAAAATGTTCTAAACATTCCAGGAACGTTCAAAATGCAAAGGTTCATATTTTTACCACTAATGGAAATGTTAATGAAACGTTATAACCTACAGTTATAAGCTGGGCACCTCAATGTTCTTCAGAACCTGCAGCAGTAAAGCTTAGGAATGAAGGGTGTGAAATAACATCACATGTGTGTGTTTGTGTCTGTAATCTCTATTTTTGTGTTTGTGTTGCTTCCGCCTGAGAGAAAACACCGGCCGCATGCGTCTGCAGGAATCCATCTGCGCAGTCTCTGAATGACAAACGAGTGAAATCTCACACATCGGTGCAGCTCTCGTCCTTCACACTAACATATTTCTGCTCTCATGTTAGTCACTCCAGCAAACAGAATCACAGCTGATACCAAACACAACAAATCTAAGCGTCACTGTCAGACGCCTAGACGTTCGTCACAATATGAAATCTGAAGACAATGCTTTAAACACTCACATTACATTCATGTATTTACACTCCTTTAAAACACCCACAGCAAACATATTTAAACATATTTCCCATATACCAGATTATACTATAATAATGAGATCACGTAGGCCTGGGTCGTTTGTTAACCTTCAGATCAACCTAAGTGTAACATTTGTCTTCAGTAGAACAATAAACAAGCGTTAGTTGAAGACTCTCAGTGGTGCTCAGTGATTTATAAAATGTAAAAGTATTTAAGATAAAAAACAGAAACATTCAACAAAAAAATGGAACTTGAAATATAAACAGAGAGCACTTTGCCAATAACAAACCGCTTATTTAAAAACTACAGCATCAATTTCTCAGCAGAAATGCATCACAAGCAGCTGAAACGTATAAACCTGATCACTAGACGTCACATCAAACGCTTGACCCAGCTCCACTTAGGAGAAACAGTCCAAAGTACAAGTTAATACTTGCCTAGTCTAGCATCAATTCTGCCACTCTGACCCTACAGAAACCCAAAACCAACCTCCAACAAAAGTTTATACATATATACATATACATATGTATATTTATATATATGTGTGTGTGTGTGTGTGTGACCGTACTGTTAGATCTAATTAATTCACTCATTAAGGACTGGCTGAATTAAGGCTGTTTTTCCCCGAGCGTTCAGAGAAATGTATTTCTCCATCAGATGAAGTAAAGAGGTCATGAAGTTCTCACCACCGGCAAAACTGAGCGAAGCTGTTTGTCTTTTACATGCCATGAGTTATTCATTGTGTCACCGCACTGGACTACATGCATTCTGACAGCACCAGCACAGATGTCTTTAATGAATGTTACATAACGCTTCACACAGAACTCAAACACACACATCTGCGCCGCCGCAGCACCTACAACACGCTGCCTATAATAAAAACAAACAACTGTAAAGGCATCTGAAGAGATTGCAGTTTTAGCACAGTAAATGCTTTACTAACTCAAGTTCTCAAAATCTGTCAGTTGCATTTCTGATTCTGCAATTTTGCATTCTGCTCACACAGACATATGATCACTGATAACTCAACTATCGTCAGAATAAAATCTGAAACAGTGACATCAGTCTGATGAGTGCGAGAACAGCAGAGTTTTCTTTATTTTAACATCTTCCAGTTTCTGACATCGTTTCTAAGCAGATCTGCTGTGCTATCAGAACAGATTTACTGTAATACACCAAAGCAATAATCAGTCTCAACACATTAACATAACATTCACATCCCTGCTGAGACACACCACAGCTAAATGAACTCCTCAGAAACAAATTAAACACAAAAATTAACATCTTGAAGAATTAAAATATGAATTATTCAGCAGTGGTCAGCTGCTGTATTATGAAGTGTTACATACAGTAATGTGTGATTTCAGCTGAACTATAAAGATAATAAATGAGACTCACTGTAAACATTAAACACATATGCTGGAGAAAATATCTCATGTTTTTTTCCCTCAGCGAAAACTTTACCATCAAGTTATCTTTAATTTATTCAACTCCATGTGGCAACACATATGTGCAATATTGCTGCGAGAAGACATTTAATAAAAACTAAATCTTGTCTGTATGCCAACAGGAACATATTGCACACATTTCTGAGTTTCTTCTATAGATGTTTAGCCAACATGTTACGATAAGAATATTTCCATTAACTAACAAAAATGTTTAAATGTTTTTTGCACATTATAGGAACTTTTAAAACATTCAGAAAATAAATAAAATGTTCCACTAACAACTTGGCTATGATTTATAGAATATAATATGATGTAATGTTAAAAAGGTTTTACTAATGTTACTGCCGGAAACGTTTGATCATTTTGAGAGAACATCAGCCAATGTTCTGAGAACGTTCCCTGTTAGCTGGGTTACAGAATCACGTTGCTCTTCATACGCAGCTCAGAGAAAAACAATCACCATAAAATAATCACACAATAATAAGAAACTCAGCACTTTAATTAACGCTTGACCTGATGAAACTCACAGAAGTTCAGGGGAATCTCTCAGCCCTCCACAAAAGCACAAAGCTTCTCTGTCAGTCTCAATTAGCCGTCGCACTTCGGGGACATGAGACAGCAAACGTTAAATGAAGGTAATCTAAGGAACAGTAACGCAACCTATGGTCCCGTCAGATGTGATGAAGTGAATCTGATGATGTTTACTGGCCCCTACAGCTTGTTTTGACAAACGTCAAACTGAATTAGCAGCAGGAAAACTATCGCAAGTGTCTCAGATTAACATGACATCACAGAACAAGAGCCATGCAAAAAACGCCAGTTTTTAATCTTTCACATCATGATAACTGCCATATGTTCACTGCCATATTTATAGATATCCAGGCGCGTTATGCAGAATATTTCAATAATTAATCCACACAGAGGTAAAATGACTCACATGACCCACTATAAACCGCACGGCAAGCTCTGCATTACTGACCCGGGATCAGCGATTGTGCTTCATTACATTAGTGAGAGTGAAGCTGGTATTTATGGCCACTGGCTACAGAACAGGTGCTGCACCTCTAAGTGAAGTACAGCGCCTGCCGAATTTACGAGCACTTATAAAGATTAGTGATGCACCGGCGCATCTGGTCTGCGCTGAAACGCAGTCATGCAGCATCGCAGCGGGACGGATGCGCGTGTGCTTCAAATCTACAACAGGTTTCTGAGGAAACACACATTTTTAATTCACAACAGACCTCCCCTCAGTGAACTCCCCAAAGCCATGCCCCCTCCAAAACACCACCAATACACAGCTTAACAGGCACGATGACAACCAATCATTGCATGTGGACCAAATTTCTGGTCCTGTGCCTTCACAGGAGATATACAAATATACTGAGCCCACATGACTGTGTAACTGCCATCAGGATGCAAAGAGACTTTCATCCATTAATGTTTCAGAGAAAAAACCTGCCTTCACACCTGAGATAATAATGCCATCAGTTTTATCAATGTAAACGCTCTGACCGCAGTACTACAGCAATGTTTACATGTCTGATTAAACACACAGATCTCAGTGAAGCAACATCTGTCAGAGCCCTGCTGCCCACATCTCTTCACTTTAAACTGTCACAGATGCCTTTCAGTTATCATAAATAATAAACGACTGAACAGAAATGCAAAGCTTTACTGCAGTTTTACGTTTGAAACAGAGATGGCGCTAGAGAGACAAACGTTACGCACTGCAGCTTTATAACATGATCAGAGATTTATTTGCGTATAAACAGCACAGATATTGAATATTTATAAATGTCATTGAACAAACTGAATATTCATAAATGTCACAGAAATTATTTCTCAAAAATACAAGCAGCAAATCCAGATTCTGTAAGCAATATAATTAGTGAATTGCTATTTAAAACCTGACACTGATTACAAAGACCGTCTTGCCCATTTGTTATGATATGACAGCTGTCAATCATCTTTCACTACAGAAACAGACAATTTATGTAAATTAACAATTCAGTTTCCAATTAACACTTACTAAAACAATCTTAAAGAATTATGATCAAACTCTATTTCAGACACACTAAATTAAAGACTGATCAAACGTCCAGCTAAAAGCAGTTTCTATAAGTGGATCTGAGTCCCTATATTTCTGTTTAATAACAGAAATAATCGACAGAGAATGATTTAGGAACGTTTAGTAGATATTAAATTACTTTTTTACAACGTTCCACACATGAAGAAGTAAAAGCAACAAGATTGTAAACCTATTCAACAAGTTTGGTTACTAAGAATGGGTGAAAGTGCGTTCATCAGTCACTAAACATAGCAACGATTCTCTGTGGGAGGAGTTTTGTACAGTTGTACCTGACAGCCTTCACACAGGCGCAGTAGCTAAAGCGATCTAGAAACCTTTTTATAGCACAATATGAGCTTATAAAACAGAATTTATGGAACCACTGATGTCAGATTCAATAGTGGGTTGAAATAAATTGTTTTATTGTGACCTTAGCCAGCAATTTCAGAGATATCCGTCTTTCTCCATTCAAGTAGAAAGAACTTTGTCTTGTATGACTGAAATAGTTGCCTTGAGGCGTCACAAAGATGGCCGTCAAGTGTGAACGCTTCTTTAAAGTGACTCTGACTGTACACAAGCACACTCTATATACATAACCAATGTGTTCTTAACTCACAACAGATTATAATCAAGTCCCCTACGCTGACAATACTGCACAACACTGTAACAAGCACACGCAGCATAAAAACATGCAACAGGAAGACACCTACAGCACAACACCCTTAAAATACAGCCTCCAAAGGCAGCGAACTTGGTTTTCAAACCCAGTCACGCTCAAAGTCAAACGCAGTTTGCCAAGCTGGTATAAATAAAAACGATTAAATGCTAATTAATACTCAAAAACATTTTGTGCTTGTTTTGTGGCCGTTTTAATTAGGACAGAAATAAGCAACAGGCCAATAATGTGTTTGTGTTTCCATGAGCCTGCAAGACATCTGACTTCAGCTGAGACACCGTCACTGAAAACCTCAAGCCACTGAATCGTGAAATCCTTCAGGTGTGTGAAATAACGTAACGCACATCGATCACACAACAACAGCACACAGAGAATGAGACGGGATGAGAGAGAGAAACAGCAGACATGCGCAGACGCAGACGCCTGCTGCAGTTGGAATGGCTGCTCATCAGTATGCAGCAGCTGCGCTGGAGGTGATGAGAGCTGGATGACGCAGTGTTTAATGCTGCCGCATGTAAAGACGTTATTATTCCTCTTCCTGTCACCTGAACACACAGCTGCATTAAACATGCCATGACATCGTCTTACTGGTGTTAAGCCACTACACCGAACATCTTCACTTAACATCACCATGATCCACACAGGCCAGCAACATGCAAAATTATTAGCATGATTATTAGCATTTCAAGCATTTATTAGCATTTAAAGTCAGTGAGAACAGGAAGTTGCAACCAACACTCATGTTTGGAAGAAATTTATAGTGAATCCAACGAAAAAATGGAGGGTGTGGCTTGTTTTTCCACTGAAAACTGATTGGCTCTAGAAAAGTCATTTCAAAACTCAACACTTGACAGAAGAAGAACTGAAACATGATGTGTCAGATCTGGGGAGTCTGGGTCATATTTTCTCTTTCACCTTGACTAGTTTTGTTGATGGGTTTTGATCTCACACAATCTCACACGCTGTCATCAGACACTGAAATTAACAACAATGGAGTTGGTATAAAGTCCCTGTGCAATACCTACTACTCCAGAAATAAATATATTCATATATGTCACAATAAATGTGCCTATCAGAACGAACCAGTAAGCCACGCCTCCTCCATCACATGGAAATATCCTATTCGGGCCCAATGCAATGATTGGAGAAACAATTGAGGTCCTTCGCCTACCACACAAGAAATATATTATACCTATAATAAATATATAGAGATCACTTTACCCAGTTATAAATGAGAAAAAAAATATCACCCTGTCAAATGTTACAGTGAATAAGTCATAGTATGTTTCTGAGAAAGTCTGAGGAACATTTATTATAAAATCCATCTGCAAACATTCACCTTCAAAAACCTACAGAAACCTCCCGGGTGAATGAAGACAGAAGCACATCTGTTTCCAATTGAGATCTTCTGACAAATTAACCACTAGTGTAAAGAAGATAATGAGCATTTGTTTAAAAAACACCAGCAAACTACAGCAGTTCTGCCTCCAGATCCATGCAGCCGGCGTGAACCTGCCTCACATTAAACACGCCTAACGCATCCACCACATACGTGACCTGCTTACGAGCGTTAATATTAAATCTATGAAATCAGTACATGATTTAGGTCACTTTCCTTAACCAAATGTGTGAACCAGACACCAGCAAAACTAAAGAAGGAGTTTAAGTAGTAAATTCAAGCGTTATCTCAGATCCTACATTTTAAACATCCTAATATAAGCTTGTTGCATTTCTATGGTGGAAGACTGCACCTCTGCTGGAAACATGGGTAAATACAAGAGCTTTCGGGCGGAATTAAAAAACACCTTAAGAAGGTCTGACAGCCAGCCGCTGCGAGGCCGCAGGTGCTGTGGCGCAGGGGTTCGTGCACAGCTTCGGTTCGAATCGGACTCAACATCACATTAATAGCCAAATCTCCGACTATAATGTCCTAAAAATCATTATTCCTGTTCATTTATTGGGTGTCGTCTGGAAAAGGTTCAGGTGCGCTTAGGTTTAATTCAGAGCAACCCATACGCGTGCATTTCACTGCTTATATTCTGACCGACGTGTGCAGTCGGTCGCGCAAACGCACCGCGCAACGCGCGCGTCACGGATCAATACGCGCATCACACGCACCTACTAAGTGATGCACGGCAAACACAGCATCGCTTTAACCAGTGACCACGTTACACAAAGTGTACAAGCCATACGAACTGACCACACGCTGACATCTTATCAACGTCCAAACTCACTTAACAGAGACGCGGCTTTAAACTTCACAAAGCATTAAAAACACACATTAAACCTTCAACCGTTCACGACGCGTGCAGAACGCAAACGCAACTTAATAAACCCGAGCATCAACACAAATCTGGCACCCGTTTAAAGCTTTGAGCATCACACGAACACCAACTTCTGAATGCAGGAAAGCGTTCTGCGGTGAACGCTCTCAGCCCTGCAGCCGTTCTGCAGCGTTGCGTTCCGTGCGCACGAATCCACGCAGAACTCATGAAGCAGGGAGCCCGGAACACTCACCGTGTGACCCGCAGACCAGCAGACACAAGCCCGTGAGCAGCGCGTAAAGTCTGACCGGACGAACATTTCCAATGACGCAGCCCATCTTTATCAATACCATCACCGATCCCGATATCAATTAATCAATCAATCAATCCGCACAGTTTCATTTATCCCAATCGAAAAGATCAGCGGGAAAACAGCTCGGGATGAGGCGTTAAACGGGGCGATTCTCCATCCTCACGCGCTCCGGACGCGCAGCGGACACGCGGCTGTTCCTCTGACTGACGCCGACGCGCCGCTCGCTAGCAGTGTGAGCGCCGCCGCGGTCCGCGACGCGAGTTCATTGATCCGAGGTGGCGGAGAGAAAACCCGGACCGGAGCGCGTGCCGTGTGGGACGCGGAACGCACGTGAACGCGCGCCTGAGAACCGGAGAGCGCGCCTGCCATCTGCGGACACAATGAAGACAACGTGACAAAGAAACAATGGAGCGCTTCTACCTCCGCTTTCCTTTCACACAAACCATCTCACCTGCCGTCATTAGTTTGGTTCACCTGCTAAACTGGCTGCTTTGGATCTAAAAATAAACGTATGTTAGTCATTTGTCCTTGTGTTGGCAGATGTTTCACTAATAAAAAAGTATAAAAATTGAATGACTTTCGAAAGTGACACTAAACAAACCTAAATGAAACATATTAGTGTTAATAGTAAGTACTATCAAATGCAGTTATTCCTTTATGGGAAATGTAAGTATTTCTTTCAATACACTTTAAGACTTTATGCATTTCCACTAGAAACTGTACAAAAAAACTGCAAAAAATCTATTATAAACATCATTCATTCCAAAAATAAAACCTGAAATATAGTGTATGGGTGCAGGACTCGCGTACCACACTCATAATACGAAACATTCGCTCTTGAATTTCACGGGTTTAAACATTGACCATAACAAACCATCTCCACATACGTTAGCAATGTGTAAAAAGTGTGTTGTGGGCAAAGCATTTTTACTTCTCTTGACTCCCACAGAAGCACTAGTTTATTTATGTAGCTCCACACATGTATTGACTAGCTGGATTTCTGTGTCTCCCACATGCATCCAATTATACCAGTGTGTCTCTACACATCCCCAGACACACACAGTGAGGTAGAATCACCACAGTAAACAACTCAAGATATCCTAATGACTTCTGTGTGTGTGTGAGGTGTGTGTGTATGTGTGAGAGGTGTGTGTGTGAGAGGTGTGTGTGCGTTTGCTGATGAATGTGCCCCATTAGCCTCTAACATTTCACCTTCTGTGTGTTAAGATGGTTATGCATCAAAAATAAACACTAAAAAGCAAACAAATGTGTCAGCTTGGCCTTTTAGCAATGCTTCATTTTAGCAAATGTGAACATTTTAAGTCAATATTCAATGAACCAAGTAATTAAAATAATTTATGCGCTCAGACTTGTGTCTGGACAATTTCAGTGTGTTTTAAATGACACACACACACACACACACACACACACACACATACACACACACACTTGTATCTTCCTACATTATGAAACATTTGCTTAAGTTTAATCAAAACTGTTGTTTTGTTTTTCTGGTTCATCTTGTTTTTAGATTTTCAATTTATGGCCAAAGAGACACATAAAAATAAACATGTGAGGTAACTGAGAGATACACGTTATCTACCTCCATACCAGACAGACATGATAACAGAGCTGAGAGAGAGAGAGAGAGAGAGAGAGAGAATGGGGGTGATATAGTGACAGAGGGGTGACAGAAGGGGGGTATAGGGGCTAATGAGCTGTTTACCACATCACGAATTAAGTCACTATTCAGCAGTAAATTAGAGGCAGTGTGACGCTCCTCTCGGTGACTGTAAACACAACTTTACACCCCTCACGAGGTTTTGTGTACTGTCCCAAAGGAGGAGATTCACTTTTGTGCTGGGGTGCAAAAAAGGAGGGGGGCAGCACATACAGAGAGAGAGAAAGAGAGAGATGTGTGCAGGTAAAAGCTGTCTGTCCTCTCTTTCACCCTGTCTAACTGAAACCCAGTGTCTCTGTTCGCTTGTATATAATCCTATATAATAAATAATGATGATGTTTCATTTTAGCAAGTAAATGATCAAATAATAACACGAAACAATTGCACTAACCGAGTTAAATGACATCAATGATCGTCTTCTGTCAGCGTATTTAATTACTGTTATCACGCAGCTAATGCGGTTGTGTTCCCCTCCGGACTAATCTGATTAATGCCCCGCAGGGTCTCTCAACTAGATTAACTATTTTTACTTAATTAGTATTGCTTACGGAAGATTTCCCTCCAGTGAGAGGAAAACACTAAATATCAGAATGTCTGTTAACTGGAGCTTTGACAGAAAGAGAGGAAGAGATGAAAAAGAGGCAGACAGAAGAAAACCAGCGCAGCTGAAAGGGAGGTGGGGCAGGAAGCAGTGGTGGGGTGGGGTAGGTAGAGGGCATTAGAGAGAGCTCCATTATCTGAGGGGCTGTACAGCTGGGGGGAGTTGAACACCTGTGTCTCGTGGCTACGAATAATTACCTCACTTGCTTCCATTTTCTCCTAATAATGGCAATAATTTACTACGCCTCTCTCTTACTTGGACAGCTGGTGCTTTGAAGAACCAAGGGGGTCCAGTCCTCCTAAAACCCTGGAGTGCTCCAGACCTCCCCTGTAGTCATGGCAACACCCCAAGCCAGAGCTAGTTAGAGACAACCCATAATCAACAGTTCTGGAATTAGTGTTTCAGGTCCAAGCAAGCAGAACTAAACTGAACCACAAAACAGAAAATACACACAACAAATCAGAACAACACACGTTTGTCTGACAACACGGACGGCTGCTTAATGACTGAAGACTAATATTAATAAACCTGCAAATGTTTGGCTAAACATGAATAAAATCAGTAACTGAGCGCTGTAGCGTTTGACTAGCATGACTCTTTAAAATGCTAATCTGTACAGACAATCCTCTGTCTTTCATTTATATTCCATTGTAGCTCTTTTCGTTTCCAGTTTTATTTAGTGAGAACGAAACAGAATCGTGACCAAGGGCCTCATAATGCTGCTGTTGTAAAGAACAAACGTCCTGCGATGGATAATGTCACAGCTGTGAGTCACTGGTGGATATCAAGCGTTTCTCCATAATCACGTAACAAACAACACACTCAAATATCAGCAGCATACAGGGCGAAATTAGGGCTTTAAATGAGACATTGTTTGTGTACAGTATGTGTCTCTCAATGAATGTAAACACTGACACAAACACTGACGCTGTATTGTACTATTTCAACAGTACAATCATCAGGTGTTGCTATTAGTGGCATTCTGTTACAGCCCTGTGTTTCATTATAAAGAACACCAAGATGTTTCCACTGCATGTTTTTCCACTTCAGATGCAGTGGTAGGATGTCTTACTTGTCCGTCAGACTATGTATTTAATATATGTATTTGCACAAACAATCTTCCTTGTGCACAAAGCATGTTCATGTGTATTGGAGGGGGTGTGGCTTTGGAGTCTTTCTGAAGGGAGGGCGGGATTACGCATTCAAAGCGAGCTTGCTATTGCCAGAAAATGTCTAGCCTACCTTTAATAAGCTTCGATGTGGTCTGCGGTCTATACAGACAGCTACCCTCTTGAGCTCCATGATAAGTGTCATGTAATCTCACAGGTGATTGATCTGGAACACAATTAACTCACCTCACACACACACACACTCACACTCACACACAC
>JBAJNP010012242.1:0-13657 GCA_036877545.1 Yasuhikotakia modesta | reverse complement strand
TGTATATTAAATTAAACACGAATGACAAATACTGTATGTTTGCACAAGCAGTAGTTCTACATCAATAACCAAATGTATCAGTGACCAGGGTTTGACTGTTTAGCATGATATAGAAGATATATAACCTCTGCTAGTAAATGTAATGATTACACCATCTGGGTCTTTTTCATTGGTCACAAATTACTGTGTATTTTAAAATGTTTTGGTTACATCAGCCAGCAAAATGTATGACTTTTATGTTTACCTTTAATTACATCATTAACTAATGATGATAAAGTAACTGTTTGTAAAACATTTACAAAAGGTGTTTTTATTTGTTTATTAGATAAGCAGCAGAATCATGTTTGTCACCTCATTTGTTTCTATACTTTAAAAGTAAATGCAATTCAGTATACCGGTTTTATTACAATGTTCTTTTACTTTGATACATTTAAAAAAGAATACACACAACAACTGCAACGTGAGAAAAGAAAGCGTGGTTGTTTTCGGTTGGTTCTCAAACATTTCATTTGTTTTGCTCTATATGGTGCATTTTATTCACTCGCTTTCCTTTATCGTTTACGATTACGTCTAAAAATGTACTATCCATCAACACTTGAGTAACTAAAGGCATTTATCTTTTTTGTTGACGCTCTGGGCGTGGCACTGGTGATGTAAACAGCTTAAAATCAGAAGGGGGGGGTATGGGGAGGTAAAAGAGAAAGAAAAAATTTTGTTCATTGTCCAGTTACTCCAGGCCCATTTTTAAATGAAGATGGAGGCACAGAGTCCTGATTCGATCCAATGGTTGAGTGGCAGAGCCAAAGCTAAAAATAACAGACGTTTACCGCTTTGCAGCGTTTTATTTTCTTTGAATTAAATTAATATGTTGCTATGCGACATAGCTGTATTCATCCGCAGAGCTCTGGCTTCGCTCTATGTACTGCTTGTCGATGAGAACCTCAATGCACTTCTTGATCATGCTGATGCTCGGGTTGAATCTGGCTTTTGATTGGTTGATTACCTGGAGGAACAAACATACACACAATTACATACACATAAACACAAAGACTATTTCTGCAGTATGTTCAATACAGTTTGCACTTCAGTTTGCAAAACAGTTTATTACAGTTTATTTTTGTCCAAATGTAGTCCAAACAGTACAGAATAATATATCCCACAATGTAATGTGGTCAACCTGAACACTCATTTTCTGGTGTAAGGGAATTTCTTTTCTTGACATATTATTGATTATCACTAAACTTTAGCACCAACTTGAATTAAAAAACTAAATATGCATATTTCTAAAATAACTGAATGCCACTGACTAAGACATGCAACAATTACCATTAAAAAGTTTATCATTACATACTGCATACTTTCCACATACTATTTTTAGTAGCAATTTACAGTGCAAGATGTACTGTATGCAGTAAGCAGTATACTAGATTTTCGTTCTGAACATAGCAACACGTTTTGTTCAGAAGTCTGATTAGAAACAGTTATAAGAATGTTCTTGGAGTTTACATAAACAGTCTTGTCACAACTGACCCAGAAATGATGGACTTTATCTTGTTTTTAGCTTGAGAGGATTAAAGTTGTGGATTAATAAATGACAGCATTAAGACATTGCTTGGTGCAAAACTGCAGCTCTGTGCTTTCAATATTTCCAAATTACAAATAAATTCCTTTGTTCAATTAAATACTAAAGGAGTTATTTTGCATAATTCCGAAAATGCTTGGTAAAAAAAGAAATTGAGTGGTGAACATTTAATGTCAAGCACAAACAGAGTAAGATTATCAGTAAACAATAACTTAAAATTTGCACATCACATAAAGCTATCATGGTGGATTTTAAATGATTTCTACTGCTTTTTTAAGCTGGACAAGAACTGATTACTGTATAATTTTACTATATAGACAACAGCAGGAAGAAAGCCTCCATTTGTGCTGCTGGGCACTAAATGACAGGATAAATTGTTTTTTAAATTTAATAAAGCAACATAGTAAAAGGTTAGTGCTGACATTGTTATGAGCTGTATTCAGGCCAAAGACAAATTGTCCAAGATACGGTTTCATCCAAAGCAAGCACAGACAGCAATGAGAACCACATGGACTAACAGAGACATATACACACAAATGAAGGTTAGTTCATAACTTTCTGCCTAAGTACTAATTTAAGACAGTCACTTTACTATCAACTTATTTTGGCAGCTCCTGTGGCCTAATGGCTACCTAATAGTGTTCATCCAACGCATGGTCGCAGACACAGCATTCATTTGGCACAATGATTTTTGCCTACTGTGTACAGTAATGAAAGTATGTGGTTTTGGACACAAGGTAGGGCTCTGTTAGCCAGGGCTCTGTTCTCAGGCATGTTCTGACAACAGCCTATGACAATGTCTCCCATTCCTCACATTTCACATCGCTCTTATCTGCCCGGGTAGGTATTTGTGTTCCATACGTTCTCCACTCTACTTCTGTGCACTTACACTGACCTGTGCATCTGCTTACAGTACACCTTAAATCCTCTCAGTCAACTCATATTGGTATCTGCAGCCTTGCAGACACACGTTCAAACGTTAACAAGCGGAGTTATGTCATTTTACCTCCTGTATAAGAGCGTTGTGTCTCAAGACTTTCCTGGCTTTCATAATTCTCACTATAGCAGCCTGTAAATACATTTTCCGGTCTTCATCCACGGCACTTCTCGTCTGTTCCAGTTCCTGGCAAACACAAATGACATCATAGGATTTACACATCCAAACGTCATCAGAGCTTAGATGAAATGAGAACATTGATGACATAACTCAATGACATCTGCTCAGTACCTGTGGTGTGTCCTTCTGCATTGACGTTGTGATCTTGAACTTCGTTCTTTTACTGGTGAAACTCATAATTAGTGAAAATGTGGATTCAGTCTCGATTTCCTCCTGGAGGTATTGACAAAACATAAGCCCATTTACACACCCATTTAGTATTTTTCTAAAATGGGGCTTTACACTGTAATCAATATCAATTGACTTCTATATTAATGCAGCAACTGTAGCCACAACTTAGGTTATTGTTCCCTTGGCAACCACTAAAGATTAAATATTCAACAGAGCTGGTGGTGCTAATGCACTGAAATGGTCATTTTATTGACTTTTTATAAAGCCATCAATGTTCAAGAATTATTCTAAACATGTAAATCTTTTAATCCCATGCAGAAATGTTATCCTCCAGTCTCACTTTCTGTGAGTCATGACTGATCATCTTGACGTCCAGCAGAGACTTTATAGTCTTCTGTAGCTCCTTCTCGTTCATCTGCGTGCTATCCTGCAGTTCTTTGTAGCTCACAGTCTCACTGTTGTTGAACGCGAGTAATACGGCCATCTGATAGGTGGTCACCACAGCCACATAAGGTTTGGACAGATAGTTCATCTTCACTTCACCTGAAACAGACAAGAAGGCAAAATAAAGACATGCTCTCCATGCTACGAAGAGTATGGAGCCATTTTTAAATTGATTCCTTCTCTGAGATGTTTGTGGAAAGGTAAATTAAATCAATATAGCTCAAGCAGACCACATCTGGTTCTCCACAGTTAAAGTTATGAATTACTCTCATGGTTATTTTGCTGGACATGTTTGTTAACTTGAGGTAAACT
Source organism: Yasuhikotakia modesta (assembly GCA_036877545.1). Lineage (NCBI taxonomy): Eukaryota > Metazoa > Chordata > Actinopteri > Cypriniformes > Botiidae > Yasuhikotakia > Yasuhikotakia modesta. The sequence continues at coordinate 10,031 of JBAJNP010012242.1, read as the reverse complement.
AACTTCACCTATCCACAAAATCACTTTGCTGGTTGAGAAATGTGGCTTAGAAAAGTTAAGTTGGTTCTATAAAGTCTAGCATCAATAGTCTGCAGATTTCAATTGATTTGACCTACTTTTTGAACACACTGCATGTGGTTCAGTCAGTACGCGTGTGTATATTTGCTTGTCCTGCTTTGGATATTTTGTTACAGTTTGGTGTGATAATCAGTGTGATAATCTGCCGGCTAAACCGTGTTAAGGATTAACTGTGGTTGTGTAGCAATGCCAGGAACAGCTAATCTGACTTTCACCAGACACTATCTTACGCCCACCTGATCCTACACCTGCTAGTCCAAAATAAACCACTGCAGTTGGAAGGTTTAGATGCACTACATTGAAATCTAAGTCTAATTACCATTCAATTAAATCTAAATACAATTGAAAGAATGCTGGTGCAGAACATCAGTCAGTGAGTACTACAATACTCATTTTGTACCAGTCACTAGAACCAAGATCAGTTATGAAAGCATGTTTCATGACCTTCACCTGCCTGATGCATGACATGACGTTACCTGTGCAGAGATAATGTAGCCATGTTAACTTCCGTCCACTGAAGTGCTGATTATAAAATAACTCAAACTGCAATAGAAAAGCATGTGTCAGTTCAATCAGCCTTACTTACTTTAAAATGCTGTGAAAGAGGATTTTACGTGTTTGATTCTTAGTACGTGACACTTAAGTTCTTGGCCTTAATCAGAATTATGGGGCACGTTGCCATGGCAGCTCACCATTTGTACACTCTTCTCTAGTTCCTGTGGGATGGCGAATGTGGATGAGGGAACATGTGTAAGGGGCCATGCGCCTGCCTGAAACATAAACAAGCACATAAATGCACATAAACAAACATATAAATAGAGTTACAGAATATTCTCCTAGGCTGCCTTAAAGGGGTCATGTTCATTTATTATCATGATAATGGCGGTGACATTAAATCCACTGTAATTTCTGTTTTATGTGGACTGGTAAGGGAACTTCGCATTATGGGATGCCATCATGATGGGCTGTTATCTTTGGTTGCTAAGGTTTTGCTATATGGCTTGCTAAGGTGTTTAAAGCAAATGCACTGCATAGTTTCTAGGGTGTTCTAGGTGGTTACTAGTGCCTCATAAGTGGTTCCTTACTGTATTCTGAACCCTATCTATAAGTGGAGCCCTTTTAAAAGTAGTTTTATTTTTTGCTTGTTTTATCATGTGATAGAGATGATACAACACTTTGAAATTTAACAGTAGAACTCATCACACCTCTTAACACATAGGGATTTTTTCTCTTACCTGTAATACATAAATCTGAAAGCTGATGCCCAGGTCCACTACGGTTTCCTGGGTTTTGATAAAGTTGTTGAATTTGTTGTTGAGGTCTGTGCTGACGCTCATGTCGGTGTACATTCTGTGCAGTTTGCTTGTGAATTCATAGCCACACGCTTGCTGCAAGCCAAAGGAGAAAAGAAACAGAAAAAGAATGAGCAGTTCGCTTGCTTTCATCACCTCAAACCCTTCATCAGTGTCGTGTGGTTATATGTAATGACAAAGTTGTCGTTCCCACAGCAAAAGAACACTTGATTATGTGGCATGAGTCACAACTGTGAACTTTTACACTTTGCCGTGTACGTGTTATGTTTTACCTTTAGTTTGTTGATCATGGCTTCTTCTGAGTCCATGGATAATGAAAGTCCATGTATTAACCGCTTTGCAAGCATTCTGGCGTAAAACTGAACAACAAGAATAAAACAAAACGTCATAATTTTTTACTATGTCTAACCAAATTAACAATGCAATTTACATTATTAAAACAAAAATATTTGCATTAAATTGGACAAACTAAATATGAGTCACTTTACCATCAATAGATGGCCTGAAAGGTAACACTCATGAATTAAATCCCACAACATGTGCACACTAAAGCTAAGTGCTCATGTAGAGTATGCAAGTTTGAACCCAGCTCGCAACAACGCCATCTCCTCTTTTTCTTCATAATATGTTATTTTACTTAGTCTGTGAATAACAGCAACAAAAAACTTTAAGTCCTTAGTATCACCTTTTGAAACACGTCTTTGTCGTCTATGTATTTGAAGACTGTGATGAAGCTGGTCAGTTTGTCCTCCACTTCATTCTCAGTCATTCCCTTTGCAGATTTCTTCAGCAGATTGTCACAGTACTTGGCCAGCTGTGCCCATAAGAACAAACATAGTGGGCAAAGTAGTGTTAACATAACTCCTGTAATAATACATGTGTATGTCTTCATGTTGAGCGAAGGTTACTAATAGCAGTAGATAAAAACACACCAGTTCAGGAGCTTTGCAGATGGATTTAGGCTCTCTGTAGTTCACTACTGAGGTCAAGGCCTGGAAGGGAAATGAGCAATAAAATCACAAACCAAACCACAAACCTTCAAAACCCAAATGAACCCAATGACAATACATCCTGACTTTCAAATGCCCCCTGCTGGACAAAAGGTGGAATGTTTTTAAAGTCTTATCTGTTTTTATTTTCCTAATTTAACAAGGTTAAATAGCAGAATATTAGTTTATAGCTATTTTGCCCCTTTCGTTACCCAACAGAAAAAATCATACGCTTTCTTTATTAAGCAAAAACACAAGCAAGAGGTTTTGTTGACCAATTATAATATTATCTTAAAGGCCTTAACTAAAACATAACATGGTATTGAAAATAGTCTTGAAAACAATATCAAAACAAAAGGTTTTACTAATATATTTGTACACTATTTCTGTACATATAATGTGCAAAAAAATCAGTGCAGCGACTTATTAGTATGTCCGGACACATAGCAGGGAAAGAATAAAAAAATACCCGGATGACCTAGTGCACTTGCTGAGATTGTGTGCATTCAATGGACTCTTTGCAATTCCATGAGCTAATGGAACTGGCACAAAGGTGCTGTCAGATTCAAACAGCTGATGCAATGATGCCTGCAATGTTTTCATACTATTTCATACTATTAACTATAGAGTTACCATACCTGACAAATGTGTCACTTTCACTGTCATCTAATGCAGTTCAGTTCAGTTCATACTGCCACAGTTCAAAATTTCAGATGCAGTATTATGTTTTTGTATTTGCTTTTCTTAACTTAGGTAGGGCTATGAGAAAACAAGTCTAAACACATTTAGTGCAGACACACCTTTACATATTATAAGCATCGCACTATAGCTTCCTAATAGCTTTCAGAAGCAATAGTCAAACAAGCCAAACATTGTTTTTTCAGACATTGCATTAACATCAAAGCTTGATAAAAATATACGATTTAGAGGCAGTCTCTAAATTCTTTTAGATATGGAGTACTGCAAAATTTCCACAGAATGATTTGAAGTTCTATCTATATACCAATATTTAGATGGATTTAAATTCCAAAAAACTCACAAAAAGGTGAAATTCATGTTTGTTAGATGGCAAACAAAATATCATTATGTATCGTTATATTTCTGACAGGAAATCAAGGCACTGCTGTAAATATACTCAAAAGACAATTAGTACAGCACTCTTGCTTGATTGTTTTTATAAATTTGCCATTATTTTAATATATGCAGAATTACATGCAATATAATATATGCAATATCTATATTACACAAATTTAAATGAGGGGGTCTGTCCAAACTTTTGACTGGTGGTATATATACTCCATTTATATGAAATGTAAGTGTACCTTATCCAAAGCACTCATAAAATGTTGGTCTCCATTTAACACTGTGTTAATTAACTGGACAAATTTACTGTGAACTTCTAACACAGACTCCACAAACTGGGTTGGCATCTGTAGGACAAAGAAAAAAGAAAAGCTTTTAACATTTCATTAAACACGTTTCTTTTATTATTATTCAGGTGTTGTATTATACATATGAATTATGTTTTATAAAAGCAATAACGCACTTTAAGCACATTTAAGCACATTTAAGCACTGTGACTATATTTGCAATAGATCACAATAGATCACCTTATTTATTGTATATAACACAGAGCATGTTTATATACACTGTACACAATTCAAACAGTATGTATACACACAGATCTCTTACATTTTCCTGAGACAGGTTACTGGTGGCTCTGAGTCCCTCATCGTGGATGTGAACCTGGAGCTCCTGAATCATGTGAGGTAAGCCGCTGGACACAGCCCGCAGTAGCGTGTACATATTCGCCATGTCTGCAACAAACACACCATCCAGACACAGTTAAACTGTTTCCTCCAAATAGCAAATCCTACTTTGTTTTGTAATTGTGTTAACTCTAGGTGACACTGACATTTGTTGTAAATATAAATATAAATATGTATGTAAATATCATGTAAATATAATATAAAAATAATATACAGCATATTCAAAGAGTACATTTCATCAGTATGCATGTTCCCTGGGACTCAAGCCCACGACCTTGACGTTGCAAGCACAACTCTTTATCAGAAGAGCTATGAGAACTTTTGAAGCACTTGAAATTAATCTTACAAAGCCTGAGGAAACATGAACAAATCTTTCAGTTCACATATAATGCTGACCGTCTCTTTTCTCCTGTCTGATGATACTTTGACACTCCCCATGCAGGAACTGCAGGTGATCAGCCACCATCCTCTGCTGACATTCGTGGGTGACTTTGGCGTAAGAGCTGGGGTGAAGGTACTTCCGACATCTCATCTCCTCGTCCTTTAATCGACCCAAAACCTGCAGCAGCAGAATATAGTGCGGCAGAGTTAATTTAAGTTCAATGTTAAAGGTTATTCAATGAATCCATCAAAAATACAAGCAACAGGTTACATTGTGTTTATATCATCTTACTTTCTCCATGTATTGAGAGCAATTGGACTCCTGCAGTAGATTGGACGCTTCCTGTTTGTAATACTCGCCAGTTTTTGTCAAAAACGGCCCCTCAAAGATTTCCTGATAAAACTGGAATGAAGGAAAAGAGGGTGTGGCTTTCAAATAAGACACATAATTTACTGAAATCATACTGAGTCCTCACTAAATGTAAATGCATAAAATCTGTATGTAAAATTTGTCAACAGAAATGACACATCTGATCCTGACACTCACCTTTAAAGGAAACTTTTTCTTGTACTGTTCAACATGAACAAAGGAGTTAATAACCCCATGGATTACTTTCTGATTCGGGTCCTCTCCACATCGGTCGCTATGGAAACAGCATCACAAGTGAAAAAGGTTGCAGGTGTACACACAGACACAGTACACAGCCTGCTGAAAACAACTGGGCTATAAAGATGGACTATAGAATATAATCAATAAGATTATGCATTTTTTTAATCCAGTAAGCTCAATTAAAACGCATCATTTTCAACTCAATTCATCTGTGCATGGTGATAAATAATATAGGGTGAATTGTCCTAATGTGGGACACTTGTGGAGTCATAAATCAGTCTTAACATTGTAATATACTACAGAAGTCGAAATACAAAATAATGTCACATTAGGTAATCCACCCTACACTTACAATGGAGCCCTAGAAGGCAAGCGTTTAATGTTAAGTAAAATGTTTCAAAGCAGTTAAATGTTTAGAAGCAAAACTACAAAGCTTGTAGACATAAACAGCTCAGTTGTGCTCAGCTCATGCAACAGTTGTGCTACACCTGGGAAATTCCTTCAAGATTAAAGTGGCACCAACTTTTTGATCTCTTTCAGAAGCATTCCAATCAACATCGGCTGAAGCGGCTCGATCATTAACTTCCGCCACATGTCAAGCGCAAGCTGAGAGTAAAACACAGAAACACTTATTTACATATACATCATTTATAAATTAAGCAAGGAAGATGATAACATGAGAAAACGGACGGTATTTAAATATGTACCGACCCCCAACCATCCACATGTGAAACGTGTTTATTTGACATCACACAGAACTATGTAAGAGTGTTTTGTATCTGGTTAGGTAACTCTGCATACCTCACCAATCTCCATTAAAGGTTCATTCATATCCACCCCTCCATAACCGTACTGCAAATCTGCCTCCGTCAACTTGTTCTTCTTTATAAACTGTGTGTTAAGGTACCTGCAGTACACATCACGAAACACAATTAAGTGCAAATCAAGTTGCTCTTATTTTAGATGAATATCCATGTGTGGACGCACAAGCTGCGGTTGACATCACTTCAATGGCCGCTTGTTTTCACAGCTGACCAAGATCAGCAGAAAAAGTGGAGGCTTCAGTCCAGTGATGAAATCAAGCTGAAAGGGGCCGAACTTTGCATACCAAACAATAGCTTGTGCTGTCAAAGGAGCACTTGTGGGATCACCAATACACAAGCATCCAATATCAATGGAAAGTATTCAAATGACTTCAAATGAAAAACAACAACAAAAAGGACAGATTCTTCTATAAAGCTCTATCATTTCTATGGAACTGGCTATGGCATAACCCTTCCTCACCATGTCAAAACAGCCTCAAGCAGCCACATAATATTTTAAGACTTAGGGTGTATTTGGTTGACATATTACTACGGTTAAAATCTTACTAGGAATGCACAACACAACATATGCACAGTATGAACATTTTCTGTATACATGGCATGTCTAGATGTGCTACTACATTTGCCAAAATGTAAAAAATGTGTTTATCTAATACACAAGGCCCAGAACACTACACCCCAGAATGCAATGCAAACAGGACAAATGCAGAAACCTGTAGACAACTAACCTCAACCTATTTTAAAAGTAGCAAAGCAACAAAGAGCAATGTCATCTATGGTTTTATCAACTCACATGTAACATGCAATTTAAAATAGGAAAAAAAAGGATGTGATCACGGATGTTGACATCAAACAAGCAGTATGGTTTTAAGAAAACTTCATTCTGAACATAATTCTCCTGATCTAAGGTACAAATTATGAAACTACTCATAATAAACTGTAAATCTTTGGAACTGACTAGATTTGAGGTCACTGATTTTAAGAACTTGGTAGTTAAAAGACAAATTTCAGTCAACAATCTAAACATTAGCAACCCACTTCACACCAACTTTAACAAAGCAAAACATACTGCACCCAACACAACAAAAAGCATAAATTAGGTAATGCCACTAGTTAAAAAGTAAAAATGGCTTCCAAACAAAATCATTGTTTATCAAACCCTACCCCATCCACCACTAGTCAAGCCAAACAGTATGTCTCAATTGTGTGACAGAAGTTAACAACAGCAATGTGTTGAAAGTACCATAGAACCTGTTTACAATATCACACACTTCAGTGTCATACACAAAGTGTAACTGGCCGTACCGGTATAAGCAATCCATGTATTCAGCACCTTTGCTGTATTCTTCCCAGTATCTGTGATACATCACCAAAATCTTTTCCTCTGACTCCAGAACTCTCTGAAAAAGACACAACCCAATATTCAAGCATAAGCCATCAACTATGAGAAAACCTGAGCTGCAATCATCACATATCCTTACCTTGAACAACTGTCGAACATGATTTTCCAGGAACACCTTTGTCTCAGTGTATAATCTTTCCCCCAAAGGTTCAGGGTATGCAACACAAAGTGCATATATGTCACTGCAGACTGTGTTAAGGAAATTGTTACATAACTACAAATAACCCTAAGAAAACAGTGTCCACATTTTCTGAAAAAAATGTGAGTAGTGTTTATGCATATGTCATTGCCACCAAGCTAGAATATAGGGGATTGCCAGGGCGTTTGCTATGAGGTTGCAAATGATCAGTTAATTAAACTAGGTAACATTATATAAAACAGGAACAAAATGGGAAAATCCTTTAAGACCATGTTCTCCCTTAAAACAGAAAAAACAGAGTGTGATTGTAATTAACCAAAAAGAAACAAATACAGTGGAAATAATTATTCCTTTGCATAAAATTTAAAGCAGGAAGGATGTGTCTTGATTAGCACAGAATTCCATAAGTACAGGATACGAGAAGCGGTCGTTCCATGTTGCTCTCTCCACATAATCAAGCATCACAACGGCCCTGATTGTTGTAAGGAGCTTGTTCCATGTCTCATCAAAATCCACCACCCGCGGTTTTAAGGACATGGTGTGACGTCAACTTCAACTGGGAAGAAAATACAATAAAAAGCAGGTGACAATGCATACAGGGCATCCAATTATTGGTCATGATTTTTCCAATGCTTTCCATGACAGCATTTTCAGTCAGTTAAACATTTTTAACTACTAGATATTGCAACAAATATTCTCAAAAATACTGCACAATACAATTTACTTCCCCACTGGTTGTGACATTAGTTTAATGACAGATGTATATAGTGTTGGTCAACATTTGGTTAAAATTCAATCAGTTCAGATTATTGGCAATGTTTTTTTGTGTACCTTATGGGTTTATCAACCGAAGAATTAGATCCAAAGCTATTCAACCAGCCTTTATGATATAAAATCATATTTCCAGCGTATTTCCATTTTAATTATTTTTTAATTACTGATATTAATATATACTTCTATTACTATAAAAGAAGATTATATTTTGTTTGACTATGTTGTGCACATGTTGTGTCATTAACTGTTACTGAATTGTCATACAGGCTACATCTACATTATATCAGCCACCCTCATGCTCTCCATGTAACTGAGCAACTACATTTGTGTATATGAAGTGACAGTAAAGCAGTTTGACAGTAAATCAGGAGACATGTACACAGCATATCTGACCTTTTGCATTGCAAGTATTAAGACCAAAGACCCAACAGACCAGACAACCAACCAAAGGTGACATGTAATCGTAACCAAGTGATGATCAATTAAGGTCCATTATAAAGGTGCATAATCTTAGTGTCAACATCCCTAACTATCTGTCATTGTAGGAGTGTCACGCATAAACCTTGATCTACATTAATTTATTCTATGAATTTATTCAAAAAAAATCATACACTTATTTATCCAAATGAATTACGTCACCAATTTGACCCACATTACAAATGTTCATCCTGAACTGAAATAAATCAAAAAATGCAGAGGCCTAGTTACACACATTAAGACATGGTTTCCTGCAAACAGAGGCGGATAAATTACTATTTGCACACGTGATTGAACAGCGGTCTATTCTTGTAAACCATTGAGTAAACCGGTGTGTATAAGAGATCGGTGATCATTTATGCTACAGATGAAGTGTTGTGGAGAAGAAACATGAGCTAACGTCTGTGCTAACAGCAGCGCTGATCAATCACACACACCTGAGACTGAGAAAGCCCTGCTCGGGTGCGGGTGCCGGGCAGTCAGCAGGGTCGGGTGCTTCGGGTGTAGATGGGCTGTCGTCGGGTAACTGTGTCACAGGTGTGGGATTAAAGTGAAACTGTCAGGAACGCTTGATTCCTCCCTCTCCTTCTACACCTCTGCCATTGCCTCTCGCGGACTGCACTACTGTATCAGCTGGAGGGGTGAATGGGGATGTTTTTAAGTGGGTATAGTCATATTAAAGGTTTCAAAAACAAAAGACACGTATAAAAAACATGTATAAGGTTAATATAAACTCATTTCATGAGTTGAATATGTTGAGAAAGAGATCGATAAACATAACATGACGCAGTTGTTAGCGGACTCTCCCTTTTGTAAGTGGTCTGACCCTAAAGTACGGCAGCTGTACACGGACATATATCGTAACAGCAGACGCGTGAGATGAGATGCCAGCACTGGCTCTAAATCAAGACCGGATAAATCAAAGTAAACTCACACGATATGTATTTAACCTTTTAATAATATTGCTTTAAGTTTTTTAATATTGGGTATTTGAAAAGTAAATATATTTTGTACATTATAACTGTATGAAACGTTGACAATTTTAACTTAAGACAGTGAATGTAAGTTATTTAACAAGGTACTCAGAGAGATTGGACTAAGTTGACTGTTATAATATATATTCTGCAACAAACCTGTATATAAGATGCTATAAAGTGTGCTTACCAAACCTATTATATCTTTATTTCAGGAAAATGTAAAGCAACACAACATATCAAATTATTGGGTCAATGGACATTGTACAAACAATTGCATTTAAGTACAACATATAAAGCA
>JBAJNP010012241.1:0-13658 GCA_036877545.1 Yasuhikotakia modesta | reverse complement strand
CCGGTTTAACCGCGAGTTTAGGAGGAGCGGCCGGTTTAACCGCGAGTTTAGGAGGAGCGGCCGGTTTAACCGCGAGTTTAGGAGGAGCGGCCGGTTTAACCGCGAGTTTAGGAGGAGCGGCCGGATTAACCGCAGTAAATAACGGGCCGTTATTAGATGTGTGTTTGGATAAAGACATACCTGCACAAACATTCGCTCTCCTGCACTAAATAAGTCGATGCGCAGAGCGGAATAAATCCCGAGGGGTCATGATGTTTAAGTCACATCTCTCCGTGCAGGTGGAACCGTGTTAGCCTGAAACTTTCCTTCTTTTGTGATGATTTCTCACCAAACACACAAACAGAGACGCGCCGCCATATTGTTCCAGCTCGCACGCATGCGCAGTAAACTCTGCGCGCAACACCACTGTGGCGACCGAAGGTAATATTTACCCTGAATGAGGGTTTGACATTAATACATAAAGTTATAAACATCCTGTCAGATGCACACTAACTATACTACACCTAACTATATAACTATATCAACATGCTGTTTTGGCAGGAAATCATAGTAAATTCACAGTTTTTAAAGTAAAATATAGTATATATTTTATAAAATATTGTTTTGTATAGTAAAATCTGATACCTGCTTTATAAATTAAATGTAAGCATAAATTATAAAAATGTGCACGTTTTGACATCAGCTATATCACTGACAACAAAATACAAAATTCGCTTGAGACATGACAGCTGAATTTCTCTGTTGTCAATACTGGGTTGATAAAGGCATTTAGTTGCAGTTGTATTTAACTCAATGAGTTTGTTTGGGCAAACAAGATTATGTAAGTCTAATGCCCTGAACACTTCCTGTTTTGCCTTGAACACAGAGGCTTTGTGAAGTTTGTGTGTGTACATATATAAAATATATAATATACAATTACACATGATAAGGCAGGAAAACAGAAAGACCCTTAAACAAGCACATACATTTCAAAATAAAATGATGATGCTCAATATGATTTATTAATTCCAGACCACAAAGCCCAACAGCTCTTCCAACCATGAAAATAAAAAACAAACCCATCTGAGTATGCGAGTGTGGACTGACATTAGTTTAGCAATGAAGACTGTAGCTGTAGTGCGTAACTGTAAGCAAATGTGTCCGTTTATCTAAGTAGAACAAAATGAAACAAAATGAGAGCCCTGCTGAGCTGAACAGAAGCGAAAGACATGCCGGTGCTGCCGCCGTCTTGATTCTGGACCTCTGAGGGCCCGGGTGGAGTTTGCAAACACAGACATGTGGTTTTTAAGTGAAGCTCCAGGTCGGTCGAGTCTGTCTTGAGGTGCTGTGTGTCTTCACTGTTGTGTGTGTGTGTCTTCACTGCTGTGTGTATGTCTTCACTGTTGTGTGTGTGTGTCTTCACTGCTGTGTGTGTGTGTTAACCAATCAGGAGCTCGCTCCGGTAGTGACGTGTTGCGACAGAGATCAGTGATTGGAGGCCGCATCTGAAGTAAATTTCACACGAATAAACTACGCAGCATAATAGGTGTATTTAATGGGACTCCCTTTGTCAAGAAACAGCAAACGTCTTGTGAATAAAGTGATCGTCACTTTATTAATGTTAAATCGTCACTAAGTTAAGACCAGCCCGATCTTGGGTTCACATGCTGCAATTCTATGACAATGAAAATTCTGACGATGAATGCGTTTGGCACTCATAAATCTATAAAAAACATGACATGCACATAAACAGATTCTGAGACACACTGAACACACATTAATTCATATTCTGCTCCTAACATGTCAAATAGTTCTCTCTACACTGATTAAACAGGCAAGAACAAGCTAAAAATGAGTCTCAACAGCATAATCCAACAATTACCAGCAGGTAGAAAAGTCAGCAGGTAAAATCTTGACGATAGAAATGTTCCCTTTATCCAAAATCACTGACAGGTGCAGCGGGCTGACATTCAGGTGGAACTCGTCAGCTGTCTGCTTTCTCTTTACTGGGAGTCATGAACTCCAGTCCCTCTACAGGAATGTCCTTCTCTTTAATGGCCTTCTGTAAGTACAGTATCCATTTCACATGACATGAATATCCTGCAGTTTAATCACAATATTAATATTTTTATTATTATATTACCTCTGGAAAATTCATCACGAATATTTCATCATTCAAAATCCACAAATGTTATTAAGAAGAATCGTTTACAAATATGTAACATTATTGGCACTACCTTAACAAATCAAATGAACAGAGGACTGAATCTTATTGTGACGATAAATAACTTAGAGACTGGGAAATTAATATGATGTTGTAATTTACGAACAATGGCTTTACCTGAACGCATGTCTGATATTTCTTGAACAGTTCAGTACATGGGTCTCCACTGCGGTCTCCTTTCAGAAACTTCTCAGCAAACCAGCGATTAAAACACTGATCGTAATCTCGTTTGAGATCTGTGCAACCTTCACCAACACTGTTCATCCTCACAGATCCGACCACAGCTGATAATCTGATATCTGAGATGTTTATTCTGTGATCTCGCTTGACTTTGCGGTTACCACGTGATCACGGGCGGCGCGTGATGATGACGTCGGCTACTACAGAAAACACACAAGATCTTATATGAAGGGCTTCTTTATTCTTTAAAGCCAAACTGTAATTACTGTAAAAAGTGTCATTTTACATTTCTGTATTTTAGATATATTTTCTGATGGAAACATGATAGCTGTTTGCTCCTGAGAAAGCTGTTAAGATGCTAATGTTTGCATTTGAGTAACATCTCAACTGACCTGAGAAGCCCTCTGCGATAATTCTGTGACACTTTATCGTGATTTTTGGATATAGAGTGATTTATTTACTGACTGATCGCCGATGAATCAGGTATTATTTAACAGAGCACACAATCCATATTTTAAAATGCATTCATGCTATGAGTCAGAAGACAAACACACCGATCAGATTTTGAGTGTTTAAACTAGAATGTCTCGCCTCTCTTGAAGCCCAGGAGAAACCAGCGCCCTCAATCTGAAGACAAACAGAAACATGAAACAACACAACAATGCGTGTGTCTGTGTGCATACAGTGTATGTGTGCATACAGTGTGCGTGTTCAAACCTGTATTGTTTTTGACAATTCAAGAGGGACACAGTCACCTAGTTTACAGGATCTTTTAAAAAATGTGGCGAGTTTCTTGTGTTTTCACTGCACATTAAATATGTCAGATTGAGGCTTAGACACATATTTTGTGTCTAAGTATTTCTGATCTATTTCTACACTATTTCTGATCACACTGTTGCCCCAAGCCACTCAAGTTAAACATCACAGCACAACATCTGAATACCTGTAAATGAATAAATCTCAAGACTAAAGCTGCAAAACGTTGTGAAGTCGTTTTCTCACGGACTTTTATTATGAAATGAGGATGTTGTTGTTGTGCTTCCGGCGCGCTTCACACTGACTGCGGCGCTCACACGAGTTTGGCGGGAGGCGCTGAAGTTCAGAAGCGCTTCACGTTTCACTCTGATCTGATAGTTTATGAGCTTTATTTCTGTTCAGTGGTGAGTTTCTGTTATCCGTGTGTAAAACACAGCGCATATAAATCTGTTCAGAGGAGAATTTTTGTCTTTCAGTCATTTTCTGTGTTAGGTTAGCTCTGTTGCTAAAGCTAATGGTCATGTTGGGTTATTGAATTTGATCGTAAGCTAAATGTACATGTTTCAAACTTCTCATTTAGCATGCATTAAACTCATAAAATCTGTTATATGTTTGCTATACTTCAATTAATACTTTAAATGCTCTCTGTAAAGTTTATATTTATTGTATATTCTATAAAGTTGCCTTCATGGCGGCTTGCATGCTTACACCGCCTACAACTTTATTTATTTCGTAATTTGTGAGATGTCGCCTGTACGAATGTCATTTTTGTTTACCTGTATAGCCTATTGTATATGTATGCATAGTTCTGATAAATATGTGTACCTGTGCACACTTTAAGTCGCTTTGGATAAAAGCGTCTGCCAAATGAATAAATGTGTAATTCTACGTAACTATTCAGCTCGTGTCACGTGACGTCTGCTGCAGGTTTGAGCTTTCGTGACGTCATGCCGTCCAGCCTGGGCTCCAGCAGTCCAGCCGCAGTTCTTCAGGAATCTTTGGAAAGCTCCAGCCGTCTGATTGACAGACACCTGCAGGAGGATCGCTGTTTTCCTGACCTGTCAGAGCTCCTCAATGTCCCGTCGCACAGTAAGACTCTCTCCGCTTAACAGACGCTTAGGTCTTATTGAGAACACATTGAAGAACATTTGTTAGCGAACGCTAACTCTTGTTTGTCTGGGTTTGGCAGATATGCCGTCTCTCTCGGGCATGTCAGATATGGATTACCCTCTGCAGGGCTCCGGGCTGGTCAGTGTACCGAGTCTGTCAGAAATCAGCACCATCCGGAGAGTTCCTTTGCCCCCAGAACTAGTGGAGCAGTTTGGTCGTATCCTGCAACTGATAAAACTGTTTGTATCTCTACAGGAAAACCTACATCAGCGTTTAATACCTTAACTGTAGTGTTGAATAGATATGCAGTGCAACTGCATGATGGGAGTTTTTCCGGAGATTTCCAGGGCGTGGCTCACCATTGATAATGACATATTCATGTGGAATTATGAGGATGGGTGAGTAATAACAACATGACGAGGGTTCAGGTGCTTGATTCTCATTTGAATTCCTGTTTTAAAATCCTCAGGAGCGATGTGGCTTATTTTGATGGTCTCAGTGAGACAATACTGTCAGTTGGGCTGGTCAAACCCAAGCCAGGTTGGTTGTTTTTTCAGTACCGTAAGTGATGATAGTTAAACCTGTTGGAAGCTGCTGCTATAACAGATCAGTGTCTTGCAGGTATTTTCCAGCCTCACATCCACTTTCTGTTGGTCTTGGCCACGCCAGTGGATGTTGTTATTCTCGGTCTGAGTTTCCCAAAGGCCCAGACAGGTGAAACTTTAACTGGCTGAAATGTATCTAGTTGTGTGTTTATGACGTGTCAAAAGAAGAACAGCTCAAGTTGTGTCTGTTACTGTCTTTGAACTCTGCAGGTTTGAATGACAGCACGTCCGGGGCGATGCAGCTTCTGCCTGATCCTCTGTACACCATCCCCACAGACAACACGTACCTGTTGGCCGTCACCTCCACGCAGCAGGGCCGCATCTTCATGGCTGGCAGAGACGGCTGTCTTTATGAAATAGCGTATCAGGCAGAAGCTGGCTGGTTCAGTCAGCGCTGCAGGAAGATCAACCACTCCAAAAGCAGCCTGTCTTTCCTCATCCCATCTCTGCTTCAGTTCTCCTTCTCTGAAGACGGTCAGACCTGCAGATGTGATGCTGTTTGTTGTTTAATTCATCCAGCTGTCTGATGTATATCAGTGTGTGACTAGAGGTGATTATACGGCAAATTATCTGTGTGGTTTATGTAATTATGTTCCTCTTTATACTAACAGATCCAGTTGTTCAAATATCTATAGACGATTCCCGTAATATTTTATACACTCGTTCAGAGAAAGGAGTTCTTCAGGTGAGAAATTTGATCATTGTTTATGTTCTAGAACCATCATGATTTTAGATGGTGCTCCATTCCTAATGCCTGTGTATGTGTGTGCATGTGTGTCAGGTGTATGATCTGGGGGCTGATGGGCAGGGCATGACTCGTGTTGCTGCTCTGTCTCAGAACTCGATTGTTTCAGCAGCAGGAATCATTGGCAGGTAGCAGTTACACCAGTGTTTCTTCACTTGTATGGAAATTTCTATATAGCAGGCAGTAATTAGTCACATGACTACCTCTTTTGCAGGACAGTTGATCGGTCTGTGTTCAGACCCATCGTTCAGATCGCAGTAATTGATCGCTCTGAGTCGTCAGACTGTCATCTGTTGGCTGTCACTCATGCTGGTATAAATTCATCATTTGTTTATTTAATGGTGTTTTTCTTTTGTGAATTCTCTATTTACAGAGTTTTATTTTGTGTACTGCACAGGTGTGCGTCTGTATTTCAGCACCGCCCCTTTTTCTCCACCCAATGCCAAACACACTTTGGCCCGTCCCAGCATGCTGGCGCTGGTTCACGTGCGTCTGCCGCCTGGTTTCTCTGCCTCCTCCACCTTCCAAAAACCTGTCAAAATACACAAGGCTCTTTATCAGAAAGGGGTTTTACTGATGGCCGCGTCTGAGACTGAAGACTCTGATGTTCTCTGGTGTTTAAACCATGACTCCTTTCCCTTTAAGAAGCCGCTGATGGAGGCTCAGGTCAGACTCACCTGTGTGCTGTCTGTCTGTCTGTCTGGTGTCTGTGAGATCAGGACACTCATATGTTGCTTGGATTGATTGTTTCAGATGACAGTGAATGTGGACGGTCACTCTTGGGCTCTGTGTTCTGTAGAAGAATCAGCATCACCAAAGATCATCACTCCTCTAAATAAAGATCTCATTCCTGTGACTGACTCTCCATTAGTCGTTCAACAGCACAATATCCCACCTCAGAAATTTGTCCTCCTGTCTGCTCAGGTACCAGTGTCTTCACCACGACTATTAGCGCCCTGTACAAGAAACAATCTCATGTTCTTCTCGCGTTGTTCTCATATTCTGGTGCTTTCTCAGGGAAGCCACATCTTTCACAAGCTCAGGCCCGTGGATGAGCTGCGGCAGCTGCTGGTGAGCAGCTCTGGAGGAGAGAGCGAGAACCTGGAGAGGTTCTTCAAGCTGCATAGGGTGAGTGAGGTCACATGTAACGTCAGATCATCAGATCTCTGCGTTGTGCTAACACGTGTTGTTCACAGGAGGAGCAGGCGTGTGCTACAGCACTCATCTTGGCGTGTTCCACTGCAGCGTGTGACAGAGAGGTGTCTGTGTGGGCCACGCGAGCCTTCTTCAGGTCAGATATCAGTCACAAGTTAATTATCTGTCTTGTAGCCCTCTGTTTGTTTCGTAGGTGTTCATGCTAAAACCTGGCACTAAAGGTGTGTCTGTCTGTCTGTCTGTCTGTGTGTCTGTCTGTGTGTGTGTGTCTGTCTGTCTGTCTGTCTGTCTGTTTTGTTCAGGTACGGTGGGGAAGCTCAGATGCGTTTCCCTTCTGCTGTTTCGGCCCCCAGTAACGTCGGACCCCTCTTCAGTTCTCCAGTAGCAGGTGAGAAACATTTAGACCAGATTTAATTCAAGAAATCTCTCACTAAAAGATGACATGATATAAATAATATGAGAAATATATGCATATGTATTATACATAATAAATAATAAAGATAATATCTGATCTAGATTCTGCTGTCGTTCTAGGGTCTCCAGTACCTGTGGGCAGCCCTCTATCAAACCCCAGTTTTCTTGCTACACCTGCCCCAGGTACTAATGAACTGTGCATGTGGCTATAGCTGCTACTAACCAAGACCACAGTGGCATGAAAAAGAATAATTTATTATTATTGATCAATCATTTCACAGTCCAGCATTTCACAAGCCAGTCAAACATTGTTTTTCTAGAATATTCTGTGTGTGGTCCTATTTTGATAAATGTGTCTTTGAATATTTGATACTGTCTCTGTGTGTCAGGTGTGTTTCCCCCAACTGTGTCGACTCCTTACACCCCCTCCACACCTGTGAGTTTCAGCGGAGCTCCGCCCATCACGGGCGTGTCCTCTGGTCCAGAGGTCGTCTTCTCTGGAAAACACAACGGCATCAGTATTTACTTCTCGCGCATACTGGGGTGAGTAGAGCTGATGCTACAGCCTCAGCTCATCTGTTGCGTGACTGAATTCAGTGTGTCTTATCTGCTTGAAACAGAAACATCTGGGATGGGAGTCTAGCGATGGAGCAAACTATAAAAAAAGGCAATCAGACAGTCACCATTGTGAGTCAAACACTGCAGGAGTTGAGAATTGAGCAGTTCAGAATGGTTTCCTGAAGGCTGCTGTTGTGTTTGTGTTGTAGCTGGAGAGCACAGTCAGCTCATCTCATCTCGAGGTGCTTCTGATGCAGCTTCAGGGACTGAAGGAGTTCCTGGATAAAAACTCCCAGTTCAGTCCGTCTTCTCTGGGGGCGGCCAGGTCAGTGCTCCCGTTCCTCCTCCCATAGAATGGCTCACATATGTTTTGTAGGGACATGAGTGTGTTAGAGGCCCTAACTGAATGATGTTCACAGTTTCAGCTCACCAACTAATCTGCAGCAAAGGCTTCTGGGATTTATGCGTCCAGACGGATCAAGTTCTCAACAAGTCCAGCAGGAGCTGCAGAGGAAATATCACAGTAAGTGTGTCCCTGCCTGTGTCTCTGCCCGTGTCCCTGTCTGTGTGTGGGAGAAGATGCTAATGGTGTGTGTTGGCCCCCAGCGGAGGCGCAGGCATTTGAGAAAGCATCTCTTCAGGCCATGCAGCAGTTAGTTCATCATTCCTATCAGACTCTGGCCCTCTGGAAACTTTTGTGTGACCATGAGTTCAGCCTCATCATCTCTGAGATGCCCAAGGTGTGTTTTCACCTCCCATTGCTCTCCTCTTACATTCTGTGCACTGAACAAAACATGTCTGAACCAAAAGTACAAATATTGGGTTTTGTTGAGTCTTCGTGACGTGTGATGTGTTGTTTTTTGCCAGGAGTTTCAGGATCAGATCAGAGCCATGAGCTTTAAGGACATGGTGGTTTGTGGACGTGAGCTGGCCGGCGCTCTGATCACGGCTCTCATTAATGTTTACATCAAAGACAGTGCGTCTGTAGATCCAGTCAGCAGTCATCTGAGAGACATCTGCCCTCTGCTGTACAGCAGTGACGACTGCACCTGCTCTAAAGTACCTCATCGCATCCCAACACACACACGCTTCTGTCCAGGATAATTAAGATGTAAATACCTCCCAACAACCTTTAATGTTTGATTTTAGCGTTTGTTTTTCTCCTGACAGGCTAATGAGCTGCTGCAGAGCTGCCGCCACATTCAGAATAAATGTGAGAGGGAGAGAAAACTGAGAGAATCTCTGTGTCTGTATCAGCAGATCAGCTCTCACACAGACCTGCCGCTCATCTGCTCTCAGTACCGACAGGGTGAGCGTCTCTGAGTGTCTGTGCTGTACAGCTCATCCAGTCACCATCATATAACGCAGCATCTCTTCTGCCCTGCTCAGTGCGCTTCTATGAGGGAGTCGTTGAGCTGTGTCTGACGGCCGCTGACAAAAAAGACCCTCAGAAACTTGGGCCCCATTTCTACAGGAACAAAGAGCCAGAGGAGGACATCAGCGGCCAGCAGGCCTTCCAGGAGAGGTCGGATGAGCCCCATGTTGTTTATTGTGCATTTATAAAAGAATGAGTGAAAGCTGTGTGGAGTTGATCGGGCTCTTTCCTCATGTGTCCAGGCTGTCCTGTTATAAGTGCATCACAGACACCATGCAAGAGCTGGTGAATCAGAGCAAAGCTGCCCCTCAGTCCCCCAGCGTCCCCAAGCAACCCGGCCCCCCCGTCATGACCTCTGACCCCAACATGCTAAGCAACGAGGATGCGGCTGCTCACGTGGGTGATGTGCCACTGTTGTGTTTGTGCTGTACTCTTAGGATGGGTTTGATGTGCGTTTCCTCTGTGATCTGCAGCTAGAGCAGATGCTTGGACTCGCTCAGAGATCTCAGGATGAGCTCTTCCACATCGCGCTCTATAACTGGCTCATTCAGGCCGACCTCACAGACAAACTTCTAGAGGTACCAACAATATGGATGTTTCTGTAGTGAATCTAGTTTTCCTGAGCTGTGTGCTCACTGCTGAGCTGTGTGTCTCTGTAGGTGAATTCTCTCTATCTAGAGGATCATCTGATGCACATGATCAGGCAGGATCAGAGTAAAGTACGTAACATGGACCTCCTGTGGAGATACTATGAGAAGAACAGGAGTTTTGGCAAAGCAGCACATGTGCTGGCGCGCCTGGCGGACATGCCGAGGTACATGACATTACTGACCAATCCGGTGCTCACGTCACCCTCTCATATCTGCTCTCATCTGATTTGAGTTCCCATCCACACAAACACTGCGTGTGTGTGTGTGTGTGTGTTTGCAGTACAGAGATTTCTCTGCAGCAGCGACTGGAGTTTATCTCCAGAGCAATCCTCTCTGCTAAGAGTTCCTCCTGCATGTCCTCACTGGGAGCTGATGGAGAGTTCCTGCATGAACTGGAGGAGAAGATGGAGGTAAGCAACACCTCCAGACTTCAGTGTGTAAACGTGTGTGTGTGTGTGTTGTAATGCAGTGTGTGTCCTGCAGGTGGTGCGCATTCAGGTGCAGATCCAGGACACTCTGCGCAGACAGTATTCCCAGCACCCCTCAGTTCAGGGAGCCATCACACAACTGGACTCAGAGCTCATGGACATCACAAAGGTGCTGCAGAACATCATTACCCTGACAGGAGAAACTGTTACCTAAAGCTTTTATTTAACCGTGAGTGTTAATGTTGCTGTGACGCACTCTTTCAGCTGTACGGAGAGTTTGCGGATCATTTCCGTCTGTCTGAATGTAAGCTGGCTATAATTCACTGTGCTGGACATTCAGACCCGATTCTGGTGCACTCGCTGTGGCAGGAGATCATAGAGAAAGGTAACCCCTGTTGAGCGCTTGTCCTGTGAACACGCTCTGATCCTCACATCTGATTGGTTGTCTTGTGTTTCAGAGTTGAGTGACAGTGTTGCCATGAGTCCGGCAGATCGGATGAGGGCTCTGAGTCTAAAGCTCGTGTCTCTAGGAAAGCTGTACGCTGGAACGCCGCGATACTTTCCATTAGGTGCAGTTTCCCTCCAATATGTGTCCCATGAGGCGTGTGATTGTTTCTCTGGTGAACCTGAAATGAATCCATCTGTGATCTTTGCTTGCTTTATCACTGCTTTTGTAATATCACTGTGATATGTTGTCTGTTGCTTTATGTTGACAAAAAAGACCAAAATATTGACCAAAATCAAATGTAGTTTCAGATACTTAAAGTTAGAGAGGCGATATGTAGCACAGACTGTAACTCCTGCTGAAATGTGGATGTGCTTCCGTCAGATTTCCTGGTGAAGTTTCTGGAGCAGGAAGTGTGTCGGTTAAACTGGGATGTGGGATTGGTGACCTTCACCATGCAGGAGATGGGAGTTCAGCTTCCTCGACTGCTGGAGGTGTACGACCAGCTCTTCAAAACCCGGGTACAGGAACACAACAATCAGTCATGCTCTGTCCTGAGCAAAAACATTTAGACACTTGTTTGAACATGTTTGTCCTCTTAAACAGCGAAAGTCTTTAAAAGAACTACCTTATAATGCTTGTGGTGTTCACTGATGGTTTTGTTAGTAAGGTTTAGTTGGTGTGTGTTGTAGGACCCGTGTTGGCAGCGTGTAAGGAAACCACTTCATCTGGTGGAGTGCATCCATGTTCTGCTCTCTGGATATGTGGATGACCCCAGCTGTGTGCCCACCTATGACAGGTGAGACCCTCGTGTTCCCTGTATTATTAGGCTAGTCTAAGGTTGTTTTCTGCCAGCCGCTCACACGTTCTCTTTCTTGTCAGACGGAGGTTTACTAACACCTGTCTGGATAATATCTGCGGTTATCTGGTGGAGCTTCAGTCTTTGAGTCCAAACGCTGCACTGCAGGACATCATACGCAACTTCAAATCACTGCAAGCCAAACTGGAGAAGCTGCACTGATGAGTGATGAGGGTCAGTGACTCTTTGTGACGGAGCTGAAGGAATTACAACACTGTGCTTATAGCATCAAACCTCACATACAGTCTCTGGCGTTTCTATTTCCTGTGCATCAAACCGATTGATAATATCTTGCTCACTCATGCCAACCTGATGACCACAATAAACCCACTGCTTCTGTCCGTCGGGTGTTTGTGTGCTTCTTGATGCTGAACAGAGCTCAATTTGGCAGCAATAACGATCATGCAGGGTGTTAATAGATCTGTTCGATTGTTAAAAACACTCTTATTCCCCATATTTTCTGCTGAGAATAAGGTTTGTGTTGGATTTGAATTCAAAGCTTAAGAAAAATTATGTGGACTTTGTGGACATTCTCACGGCACAGTGGATTTTTTGGTGTGTGTGTTTCTTTCCTGTGTGCATACAGTAAGCTAAGAGGAAACAACTGAAGTCATCAGATCCAGCAGTCGACTGTTTTATCTAAACAACATTTTATTAAAGCCTGATTGTTTTTTGTAATAAAATTGCATTGCATGGTTTGCAAGAAACAATAAAGGTTTTTTGTTTTAAAAGCAGTTGTCTAAAGTTTCTAAAGAATAATTTACACTGTTTTTTTTATCCACTTTCTCAAGGTTTTTAAACTGATCAAGACTTTAGGAATCCACATCTTTCAATGTTTTGTTTTTGTTGATGCAAAGATAACACAAGCATTGCATTCATAGGCTGTTTTATAATTTGGTGACATAATGAAGATAATTACATTGGTGGCAGCAATTACAAGAAGCACAAGAGATCTTTGCTGTGGTGAGAAAAACTATAACGCACAATATTTCAGTATTATTACAGTTAATACACAATGCAATAACTAAAATCAGTATGCTGGAAGCATTAACAGGCATGTTGTGAACAAACGTTTTACTCTGTTTACCTGAACAAAGTAATAAGTCCAATTATTTGGCCTTAATCTTCAGGAACTGGTTCTTTTACTTCAACAATCAAGTATGTTTACTGATTGTTTCCCACAATGCACCAGTCAGAACTGTTCTGTGCTGATATTAACATGAACAGTTGAGTTTCTTCACTCCATGCAGATAGACATATGGAACAAAACAGGTGTAAGATGCTCCTATGAAATTTGTCAACTTAACAGCCAGAACAGAGGTAATAAAACTACTGTAGATCCGCAGCACGAGATGAGTGAACCAGCAGAAGAGGAAGATTGTGGCTACGGCCAGGACACTTTTAGCTGCTCTCACCTGATTGTTTGCAGGGGGTTTAGATCTGACCCAGACCTTCTTCACTGCATGTGGTGGGTTGGTCACATTTACAGTGTTAGATGTTTTGGAAGCTGCTTCATCTGCTGATGCAGGTGGAGGATTTGTGCCTTTGCTGTGATCCTTGATTCGTTTTTGACTTTGGAACAGGGTTAATGCAATCTGAAGACTGGCATATGTTATACCAACAAGTGGAAGAACATTAGCCAGAGTAAGATACAGCGCATCAAATGTCTGCTTCTCTGCAGGTGTTGGGAAACGTTCTTCACAAACTTCCAAGCTCTCGTTCCCATCATGTTCTGCGATAAAGATGTGGGGAGTGCTGAACGCCATTGCCACGGTCCAGCTTCCTCCGAGCAGAACTGCAACATAACGCAAGTTGTCCATCTGCACTGGAGCTCCTCCACGTCTAATGGAACCCACCAGTTTCTGGTGCCAGTACATGCTGATGAACATGGTGGAGAAGATGCTGCTGGTCTCTGAGAGATCAGAAGAAAACTGGATCACACCACAGTAACTTTTTCCCATGAACCAGTTGTTCACAAAGTGAGCCATTGTATCTGGCAGATCCACCAGACAATTGGTGATGAGATTGGACACAGACAGGTTGATAAAGAGAACGTCACTGGTTCTCAGTTGAGATCTGGACTTGGGCAGAGAGTGTAAACCCAGCCAGAAGTTTCCTATGATGCCCGTGAAGCAGAAGAAAGCTCGCACAGAGGATTCAATCCAGTCTTGGACC
>JBAJNP010012240.1:0-13659 GCA_036877545.1 Yasuhikotakia modesta | reverse complement strand
CCTCAGCAGTGCCACAGGCTGATTGCCTCCATGCCGCGCCGCATTGAAGCAGTCATTTCTGCAAAAGGATTCCCGACCAAGTATTGAGTGCATAACTGAACATGATTATTTGAAGGTTGACTTTTTTTGTATTAAAAACATTTTTCTTTTATTGGTCGGATGAAATATGCTAATTTTTTGAGATAGGAATTTGGGGTTTTCATGAGCTGTATGCCAAAATCATCAATATTAAAACAATAAAAGGCTTGAACTACTTCAGTTGTGTGTAATGAATCTAAAATATATGAAAGTCTAATGTTTATCAGTACATTACAGAAAATAATGAACTTTATCACAATATGCTAATTTTTTGAGAGGGACCTGTATAAGGGTTACATATATGAATATGAAGAGAACTCATGACATTACAACTGTATAATTTGTTAACTCTAAGAATTTGTTGTTTTTCTAAGAAAGACAAGAAGTTTTATAGTTTTAAGGCAACTATTCCTTTAATTTTGTTAATAAGAAACTCTTTGAATGAAAGACAGACTTGTCTTTGCAATAAGGAGTTTGACCCAACTTTGCAGTGTCTTACCCCATGAAGGAGGTAATACTGCTGAACTGGAGGACAATGCCAAAATGTCAAATAAGCAGTGAAACAGCTGTGCATGGCCACTAGACCTCTCCTGCTCAACACACTGCAATACATCCAAGACTCCTTCTGTCATTGAACAGTCATTGATAACTTTCAGTAAAACAGCACTAACTGTAATGCTTGTGAACCTTCTTTGAGGAAAGTTAAAAAAATCATAGCAAAGTCCCCTCCTGTAGCAAAGTACATGTGGACTGGGGCATGTTTAGGAAAGCTGCAACTGTCGGCGACTACACAGACTTGGAAGGTTTGATCAAATCTAGCACATTGTTGTAATTCTACTTTTTAATTTGAAGTAACCATTCTGTATAACATTATTATTTTACATAATGCATTGCATTAACATATTTACTTGTAGTTTCTGGATGAATTCATTACTAGCCACAAATCTGTGTATTTCATCAAAGCAACATGTTACACATACATACACACCTTAGCACTGATTCCATTTTACAAAGAACCTCACAGATAATCTACATTGGGTTTGGAAATGTTTCCACCCTACAACAATCAGACGATAGGGTCTGCAGCCTTCCAGCAATTTCGAAATCTGTTCATTTGAATCATTGATACAAGAAAGAATTTGTATCTGTATCTCTGGTGGACAGAGGCACCAACCAATCAATCAATCTCTTGAAACACAAGCTGAACACAATATGAGACAGTTACACAATATAAATAATTTGGAGTATCGCAGTAACTCAGCAGAACCTGAGTCAGAGAGGAAGGCAGAACTAGGCCTGGTCTAGGGTGAATTACAGCCAAGTGGTATTTTGTCTGTCAGCACAAGGGCCGCATTCAATCATCAAACACCTAACACCATGTGTATTGTTAAGTAAGTCTCTGTGTTGTTGATTCACATGGTCATGGGCTTACTGAGTTACTGATATTTAAATGTTATTTTTTTGTTTTACTCACATATACAAATATGTTTATCTTCAATTGCTCAAAATATTATATTTACATTTATTCATTTGGTAGATGCTTTTATCCAAAGTGACTTACCATAAATTTAAGGTATACATTTTTTAGGTTTACTGTAGTGTACTTTTTAGGTTTTACTGTTTACTGTAAGGTGCACCAAAGTCAAAACATCATTTTGACTTGTTTCATGATCTGTTTGGGTGTGGAGTCAGTGCTGTTTAGAGGGGAAATTCAACACTGCTTATCAGGGTTTGTCTGTCTTCATGTACAGAAGTGACCCCCCTCTAAAACCGGGTCATCATCCTTTGAAGTACACAAAATGCAAGCCAAGTAAAGCATATTTCAGCTCTGTCCTCTTCTGTGGTTGGAAAAAAAAAATCATGAGGTAACCCTGAAATCAGGGTAGCCTCAACAAAAGCTTTCATCTCAGGTGTCAAATCTCTCTGTAAAGGTATTACATAAATCTAATATGTATTTTAAAGAAGCTTATAATCAATAAGCAAACAAATTTTGTTCACCATGTTGAACAACTGATGAACTGATTAATTGAACTGCAAAGCATCATGGACTGCCTTGATAGAATTTAAATCATGTATAGAATTAGAATTTGTACAGAATGTAATTTTCTACTTTTAGGAACAGTCTTTATATCCAGAGTCTGACTCCTTAAATGCTGCCTGTGTAATCAGCAAGAGTCTTAGTTTATGTATCTAAAAAGTGTTTCCTATGATTAGTTTAATACTTGGTGGTTGAGCGTGAATCAGCAGGTACTTACTAGAACATCTATCTCGATGAGGGCGATATCAGCTTTCTCATTCACGTCTTTGATACTGGCATCATAGGTGGCACCGGTCTTCAGCTCGACCTTCACCCGGTGCTTGTTGGCCACCACATGAGCATTAGTTACTATCAGACCATCTTCAGAAACCACAAAGCCAGAACCACTGGCCACTGCCACTTCCCGCTTAGAGAACACCATCCTTAGGAAAGATGGAAGAGAATTTCTGAAGATTACTTTAGATATATTTTAATGCATTTGATGATTTGTAATATGTCTGCAATCCACAGGACAG
Source organism: Yasuhikotakia modesta (assembly GCA_036877545.1). NCBI lineage: Eukaryota > Metazoa > Chordata > Actinopteri > Cypriniformes > Botiidae > Yasuhikotakia > Yasuhikotakia modesta. The sequence continues at coordinate 11,028 of JBAJNP010012240.1, read as the reverse complement.
CAAGGAATGATGGTAGTTTAAAATTCTAGTTTGACATGGATAATTTTGTGGAAAATGATTGTGGTCATGCAGATTTTTTTCTACAATACCTGATTTCTAAAGCCTCAAAAAGTAGGTTGTGGCTACAACCCAATTAAAGTTCCCCCAAGACAGTGAATGTAGTGACAGTTTTTATGATAATTCTAATTCAATCAATACCAAAAAAACATTTAAAAAATAGACCAGTCCAATTTAAAATGTTTACTAAATGGCTATTTACTTAATGGTCGATTTCTACTCATTTTTACTGAATTATGTTAACATGCAATTGTCTCTAAACATACTGCGGTCACAATGTGACTAATAATGTCTGTGATATCCTGCCCTTCAGATATACAGTATATCAGGATCTTCTTTCATTAAGGATTTTTCATACACTTTATGGATACCAGCTGAAAATCATAAGTACAGAAATTTATAAACAAGATATATGCAATAGTATCACTGACGTTTGGGTAGATAACAGTATTTTGTGTATATTTTGCATTTGCCAAACCATTTACAGTATCAACACTGCTGTGCAAGCTACATTATTTGCTATTTTGAATAAGCATCAGATTATGAATTAGATCCAAACATAATAATAATTTATAATAATTATAAAATTAAAAAAATTATTATAAATGTACACTGTACAAAATTTTTTTTTACAAGTATAGGAGCAAAGTATATCCTTAGTGCTTTTAGTGAAAATTGGTTGTAAAAGGTGTAACATTTTATTACTGTTAAAAAAATATTGACAAAAAAGTATTTGTAGGCTTATATAACTGATTGCTCTTCCCTTCTGCCCATCCCATCATGATTACAGAATCTTGAAAATGTCATTGTTTATGATGTTAATGTGGCTCCACATCTGTGGAGGGTTTTGCACATTTTAAGTAAAACAACATTTTGGTTATGTCATAACTGGAACAAATTTTTTTTGCAGCCCACGAGTCATATTTTAAGTCAAATTAAATTCTATATGCTTTGGAGGCATATTAAAGGGTCAGGAAATGGCCACATGGACACCTGCAAAATGATGTTTTGCTTTCCTAATGTTGGACACTGTTAGCTCATTTCCACCGCCGCAGTTTCCACCGAACATTGACAGGTGCTGGTCCCAAAAAGCTTGCACCGGCACGGCAGCCTGAAGTTGCTGGTCCCAAAGTCGGAACCGCACAAATATGTAAACACAGAACGATAAACCAAGGTTTACCCTGTTATAATGTTGCCTCATGAACTGTGCTTGTAAATAACGAAGGTTTGTAGAGCGCTACGTTAGTAACATTTTGCTACAAATTTCAGTGCTGAAACCTGTGGAAATGTGTGCGGGTGCTGGTGCAAACCAGAACCAGTTCAACTTCAGCACCAGCACTAGCACCAGCACCGGCACAGCCCTGGTGGAAAAGAGGTATATGAGATATGAAGTCACATTTAGTTTTCCCTCAGCATTTTTTGTGTTGACGTAATTATTTAATGTGGTCAATGTATTCCACTTCAGAGAGCGTTCAGAGAACATTTCAAATGAAAAAATGCAGTCATCATTTGTCTGTGAGTTGTTTTTGTGCCAATCACCTGACATGTGGCCAACCAGCTAAGACGTTTCATTATTTTGAATGTTGGCTAACATTCTCTTAAATATCACTCACATTTATTAAAAAATGCAGTAACATTTATTGTATAGTAATTGTATAGATCAAAACGTTATTCTCAGAAAGCTAATGAAATCTTTCAAAAATGTATATATACTGTATTAATTTAATATCTATTATATAGAAAAATAATCTATTTCTATAAAAATATAGGTTATATAAAATATATATTGTTACTTATTGTTACTATAATATATATATATTATAATATATACATATTATATATATATATATATATATATATAAAATAATATATACAGCAGAGACCAGAGATTTTAACCTNAAAATATATATTGTTACTTATTGTTACTATAATATATATATATTATAATATATACATATTATATATATATATATATAAAATAATATATACAGCAGAGACCAGAGATTTTAACCTGTGACATCAGATTTAAAGGGCAAACAATGTTCTTTTTTAATCTATTCTCACAATTCAAAGCCCTCCAAATGAATCATTAAACAGCAAACATATGCTCTATACTAAAAAACTATAACACAAAATATTCACTATTGAATTGTTGCACAGAAACACCATACAATTATTTATGAATGATGTTGCATGCTGTTTAAAAGCCTGCCACCATTGGAAATGAGCTGCTTCCCATTCTGACAAAAAGTTGTACTTGTCCAGCCATTGGGAGGAAAGCTTACATCATCATGCATGGGAGCAGTTTTAGTGCTTTTAATGTCAATCTTTAAATGTGGCTCTGCCGGACGGCTGCATTCTGGATGATGATCATGTAATGGTCTACGCCCAGCACTAGACAACTCTATAGACAACAGCTGGAGACATGCATTTTAAACTAATTACCATACATTACTAAAATGATGATGGTGGAAAGTCTGTTTTCCATTTCATTACCAAATATCAATCAAAAATCAAAAATGTTTTCAGTCATCAATAACTTATTGATTGACATAATTTACTTTAATGAATCATTAGTGCATGTTAATAAAACATAAAAATGCTAATAAAATTATCAATAGATAAATTCAATAATTTTTTTCTTGATAAATATTCTGTTAAGCATTCCTTAAGTGAAACACCAACACATGATGCATGCACATGTGAAACGGGATGAAAGTTATTTTAAAATAATTATGTAACAGGCTGATATGACATCATTATCCTCATTTATCACCTGTGTTGTCTTGTCAAGATGCAATGATCCAGTATCCTGGCACAAGTGTCCATTCCACCCTTAGAAACTGGTTTCATCATATTAAGGATGGTATTAAACAGCCAGCAGGATACTGAGGATGGACTGTTTCAAACATGTTTTGAATTACAGTGGGGAAGTTGGCCCTGAATTGTATGAAATGGTTGACATATTCCAGGTGAAATCTGGGACAGTTCTTTTTATGAATGGAAAAAGTGTTATAACAGATGTTGCACACAGCTGTCTTTAGCCTCATGTGAACTATATTGTGTCATTTCTGTCTGTGTCGGCCGTGAAGTGAAGGCCTGTGAATAGTCTTAGCTGTTGTGTAACATTGTTTGTGTACTATTTGTAGGTCACATCCTATTGGTTTAAACAGATGGTACCTTAGTCATTTATCTTTTGAGAGCATTGTGTTACTCAGATAAAATGAATACTACTTTATATGTAAAATGTATTTTCCTGCTCTGTCATGAAAGAAGACATTAAAATGTTTTGCCACAGTTCTTCCTGCACCACATGCCACTGGCTGAGATGGGTTAATGGTAATGTATGCATTTCCTTTTGTGATGCAAACCAAAGTTAATATTTGTGTGTATCTGTTGACTTTACTGCATCACATATGTACTTCTTCAGCTAATGCTTGAAAGATTCTTTGTGTATTTATCCTTGTTGCAAATATTGTACTGGTATTGATAAAAGTTTATTTTGTTACTTTTAAAACATATATCCCAGGAGTTGTTCATATTACATGCATATTTCTGATTTTGAATTTTGAAAAGGACAGTTTTGCTCCTGAGTGCTGTCAAAAACTGTCAAATATTGGTCAAATTGTATAATTTAATAAACATTTGTGTGTTTGTTTTGATTTATGTTATGAATTTGGTGTTCCTGTTACTCAGCTGGTAGACCATTGCATTTGCAGTGCGAGTGCAAGGAACACAAGTACTGTGTACTTTGAATTGTAAGTCACTTTGGATAAAAGTGTCTGCCAAATGAATAAATGTAATGTAAATGTAAAATTGGTGAGATGTGATGGCAATTACGTTTGTTGGAAAAGATAAAAAAAATCATAATTTAAAATTGTAATAATTGTAAATGTAATAATTAGTGAGGGTGTGAAAAATTTATTATACTGTAGTGCCAAATCCCACAGGGCCCAAAGTATCAACAACTGGCATAAAAAATGTATTTTAGCATTAAGACAAAACAGCAGCTAAAACACAGTAAATCAACAGTCATTTGACCCAGTTATGAGTCTTTTTTGAGTATTTTTGAGAGAATGTTTTAAAAATGCATTTTAAAGCTCTGTTTCAAAACCTAGTGACCTTGCTGTATACTGCCTTCCTAGGCAACATAACTCTGCTCACTCTCTGTACAACATGAACATGAAGACATGAAAATTGAATTAATAATTTGAAGAGGATCAGCTTTGTTTAATCAACTGCAAGCAGGTTCAAACCAGTGATCAAGCCAGCATGGAAGTTGTGCATATTAATAAGAAGACTAAAGACCACACCCATTACAATCAATCTCTAGTGTGTCTCTAAAACATGCCACACATCTTATGACACACTTCTGCTTCAGCCACTCAATCCACATTCTAAATGTCTTACAATGCTATCTAGATACTCTAGGTGTTGGAATAGTAGGAAGGCTTTGATGGAATTTAGATTTTGAAATTTGATTATTCATTATTACAATGACTGAAATGGCTTAATTCTTAAAGAGTAAGCTGAAAAAACTCAATAAGTTCAGTAAACAAATTTCAATGTACATTACATCACATCCAAATGGTCCAGCCATCTGACTGTCAGTGTGGCACCCTGACTTTGAATCTATTTGTTATCTTGCAATTTCGGCAGAAGCTGGCTGAACTATGGCTCACCTTAGTGGTTGGGAAAGTGTCAGACTTAGCCTGCTTAAATTATTGTGAGGTTATCTGCTGTAATTTCTGTTTTTGCACTTTAGCCAAATTCTGATTTTATTGTAGTATTTATTGACCTGAATTTATTCATATGAATTGCTCCTGTGTAGTTTGACTAAATAACTTAAATGCTAAAAACATGAACTGCTGTAAAATATGCAGACTATAAGGCCAGCTTAGTATGTTAAGATAATATAATATGCCCCCAAAAATCATACCATAATGGCCCAAAAAAAACAGCTATGTAGGCACCTCACTAGCTTTGAAGACTACAATGCCCAAAAATTCAAGTTCAAGGCGCTGATGGTAGCCTACAGAACAACCTCTGGGTCTGCACCAAGCTACCTAAACTCCTTGGTGCAGACCTATGTACCCTCCAGAAGTCTGCGTTCAACTAGCAAGCAACGCCTCGTGGTGCCACACCACAGAGGCTAGAAATCACTGGCTCGAACCTTCTCCTGGATTGTTCCCTCCTGGTGGAATGACCTCCCAGTCTCTAGAACAGCTGATTCACTATCCATCTTCAAGAAAAGACTAAAGACTCACCTCTTTAGATGTACCTCCTACATGTACCTCCCAAATTAAATGCAACTACTACTAACACTTCTCTCTCTTTTCCTCCTCTTTTCTCCCTTGCCTCTCTCTACTGTCTCTCCAAAAAAAGGGGGATCGGGTGGGACAACAGCACTTGTTTACTTACGTTATACTAGTCTAGGGAAAATGGTACCATGCTTATAAGATTGTTGTTATTCTTTTTCAGTTGGCGCACTGTTTCTATTGTTCCTTCAATTGTACGTCGCTTTGGATAAAAGCGTCTGCTAAATGCATAAATGTAAATGTAAAAATAGTGTTCAAATAAACAATGTGCTAGGTTTTGATGTATTTGATGTATTGTACAATGCAATATAGGTAAGCAGTTCATGGTGGCTCCAAAATGGCTTTTCTTGGAGGCATCTCACTAGAGACGAATGCCAATATACTATATATGACACTAAATTTACACTAGATTTTGGGTACGAAGTAGTTTACAAGGTTTTAGGACCGTTATGCCTACAATGCTAAATAGATATAGAGCATACTAGTTTAAAAGTTAACAATAATGCCGCAAAAAAACTGTTTAGATAGGAATGCTTATAAGGTTTTTAGAGCTTCAACCCACCTAATAGACCTCCACTAGAACTGCTTAAGACATATCTCAAGATGCATCTTATCTATTCGTCTGCTCTTACCTTTACCGCACGGTCCTCTCTGGATAAAGATAACAGGCAGCCGCTGGAGTTTTTGCGCCCGATTGCTGACTCTCTTGAGCTCGCAGATGTTATGGTACGAAACCCCATCGCTGCCACACACCGGCTCCGGGCTCTTACACACGCACACGCCGTTCTTACCTCGTCCTACTACTGCGGTTAAGCCAGCCGTTTCTTCTAAACTCACGTTTAAACTAGCCGCTCGTACAATTCTGAGGCGCGTCTTTTAGACACTTAGCGGTAATAGACCTGTAAGCGGAAAGCGCGCTCCCGAGAGCTCCTACGGAATCAAAGCGAACTTATATATCAAATAAAAAAACTCATCATTTTAATGACATTTTACATGTAGTTGACCATTCTTGCTGATATGTGTTCACAGTGAACCCCTCTATATGCACAGCAAAGATCAATTCATTTCACTGTATAGTTTTTGAGTAATTCGTCTTCAAATGTGTCAATATCATTGAAGTATAGCGGTTTTGATTCACTATAAAATGGACATTTCATATTGGTAGTTGACCATTCTTGCTTATATGTATTCACATTGAACCCCTTTATGTGCACAGTAGAGATTTTTTGTTGGATCATATTTAGGAATTTCACAAAATTAGGATAATCACAAAATTATCAAAATATGTTGTAGTCAGCCTTATTTATTGATATGACTTAGATATGAGGGGTCGTCACTGAGGGCTTTGTCAACCATCTTGCTCTCCTGCAAATGTTCCCTACCCAAAGACCTCAGGTTTCCCTAATGGAATTCTTTTGAAGCTGGGGAGTGTGATCCCTATTTATGATCAGCCAAAGGGGGCTGTGGAGATGCTGAGTCTATCCTAGCACCACTTTGTGATCCAAAAGAGCCTTAAGAAAACACATATTTCTGTCCTGTTGCTAGTTTTATAACCGGATAAGATCTTTGGGGATGGCATGGTTTACTGGGACCCTTGGCCCCCTGGTGGGGACTTGGCTACTTCTCCCCATTTTCTAAGTCATTTCTGAAGCTGTTACAATCCAGATGGCTCCTGACCCCGATGTGGCCTCAGGACCACACACTACAATGTGTAATATGTGTAATAAAAAGGATATCAACTTCTGTCATGTTTTGGTACTGTGGTGTTATTTTATAAAAAATATTTTAATTATATTTTACTTAAATGAACAAAATGACTCAAAAAAAGATTTGTTCATTTTGCTGAACGAGACTCTAAGATCAAACATAGGTTAGTTATACCCATGTCTGTTAGAGTTTAAAATATAAGCACACACAAACAAATGAAATGAATGGTTGTGGTAAATATGAGATCTGGTTAAAAACCTTGTTTCTGTGCATGATGCTATTCCGTCATTCTGAAAAGCAATGTTTTAGCAGTTTGTTTAGATAAAGAAACACACAGGAAGAGGACAGTGTGTGCACATTATAAAAACCTTAAACTTGCCTGGAGAACTGTCACTTTAATACACTAATAACTGTACACTAATCACTGATTTAAAAAAAATCACTGTAATTGTGCTCAAATACATTAAAAATACAAGTAAATTATAATAGAAATGCAAAAAAAACTCTTAAGAGAAAGAACTTCTGTTTAACCTCTGCTAGTAGCACCCATATGACTTTTTCAGAAACACAACCTCTGGGTTTCTTTGGTTGACCATGGTGAGGCCTGTTTTGAGTGGGACCTGTCCTGTTAAACCACTGTATAGTCTTGACTACAATGCTGCAGCTCAGTTTCAGGGTCTTGGCAATCTTCTTGGAGCAATCTTTCTGAAGAGCAACAACTCTTTCTTTTTTTTCCCCGATCCTTAAATTTCTTTGCCATGAGGTGCCATGTTGAACTTTCAGTAACTTCCAGTATGAGAGCACGAGAGCGATAACAAAAAACTTAACATGCCTGCTCCCCATTCACACCTAAGACCTTATAACACTAACCAGTCACATGACACCAGGAAAAGAAAATGGCTAATTTGGCCCAGTTTGGGGTGTACTCACTTTTGTGGCCAGTGGTTTAGACATTAATGGCTGTGTGTTGAGTTATTTTGAGGGGACAGCAAATTTACAATTATACAAGCTGTACACTCGCTACTTTACATTGTAGCAAATTGTCATTTCTTCAGTGTTCACACAACCAACAGTGTCAGACAACCAACACAACAACAAAAAGTGAATAATTGTTTTGTATATATATTGTTTCTTTAGTCAACACAACCGCCTTCTATCCTTCTCTCTCATCAAAAACCCCTCTCCTCATGAAGACGTCGTTGCAGACTGATGTAAAGTGCGCGGGACCCAAAACGCAGCCAATCCCACAGCACGTCTCCACGCACAGGTGGGGCAACCTATTCGAAAGGCAAATAGAGGGAGAGAGAGACTTGACTTTAAGCACGCTTTATTTACAAAAAGTTAATTTAACAATTTAATAGAACATTAATAAATAATTAGATAAGAATGGAGCATTATGAAGAAAAGAAATAAAAAAATACATTGAAAAATTAAAATGAAAACAAAATTGTTTTAAAGAAACCTAAAAGAAAAATTTATACATAACCGTGTAGTCTACCAACCAAATCAACATCACATAACCATTCATTTATGCACCATTTATGTCTAAAATTGTCCAAGTCATCAACCAACTTATAGTAGGAATATTCTATACAGATCTGTGATTTAATTAGACCTCTAAACATCAGTTGAGCCTGTGCCGATTAGTTTATCTTTCCTGGACAGCCATATGGCCATTTTTGCTTGCCCAAACACAAAGTTTAATAGCACGTGCACTGACATTTTATTTTTATTATATTTAGGCATAGATAAAAGACATAGGGGTAAAGACTTAATTAAGAGACTGACAGCAACTTTCAATTTTACCTATTAAAGACTGCAATCTGAAACAGTTGAGAAATAAATGAAAAACAGATTCTTGTGTACCACAGAAAGGACAGCCCTCCCTCACTTACGAGTCAATGTGTGCTCTGTGTCTGTTTGTAGCTATTATACCATGCACTATCCTCCATTGAAGGTCTCCAGTCCTTTTCTCAATAGGAGGTCTGTACATGGACCTCCAGCAGCCTTTAGGGGAAGCACCTGAGCCGAACACTTCTTGCCACTTAGACTCCTTTGCATTCTCAAGAGACCGAATATGTGACTTTAACACACAGAACATACAGAGCCTTCTTACCAGTCTCACTTAAGAGTCCCAGTTTAGTTGTCTTGAAGGATAACAGCCCACCTTCAGTTTCCTGCCATTCTCCAATGTTTGCTGTTATGTTTACATCAGGGAATAATGAAGTTTTAGCTTCCTCACTGGAAATCTCCAAAGACAGTTTGTAATTTTGTGGTAAAAACTCTTTAATGAGAGTCAATATTTTCTCAGCCACTCGCAGAGATCTCATGCCTAATTTGGAGGCCAAAGTCTCAGCAGATATCCAGTGACCTCTAGAAAATAAATGTCCTATTTTGCAGATACTTGCAGACCACAAAGCTTTTATAATTTAATCTGAATTAAGGATATTTAGACCAAATGCAGGTTTGAATAATAATGGTTCTTCCTTTATCCACAGTTGCTGTTCACCATTCAACTCTCTCAAGATTTTTAAAAGAGTCCAAGCTTCTAACATTGACCTGTAGAACACTGTTGATCCGGTCAGGTTCAATTTCTTTGTATCCATAAGGAACAGATGTCGATCAAGGCCCATGTTGCCTGTTTTTCTCAAAAGAGCACATGCTATGCTGGCCCAGCTCACAGCCTTTATCCTGGATTTTATATCAACAAGCCCCTGTCCTCCATCCTGAGTAGGTAGATAAAGCACAGGAGCCCTTAACCAATGCTGACCTGACCAGAAGAAATCCACCAAGCATTGATATGCAAGTTTATTGCATATCAGTATTCTTCCCCTGTAGGACAGCTGAGGTAGCAACCATTTCCATTGAGACAACCGAGCACATACCTTCTCAACTAAGACCACCCAGTTTTGACTTGTGTAATCACTTGTTCCTAAAAACACCCCTAAATATTTTATTCCTGCCCTTCCCCATTGTAAAGCACCAGGCAGTGAAGGACAGTTGAGAGTTTGACCACACCAAAAAGCATCACTTTTATCCCAATTTACCTTTGCTGAGGAAGCTTTACTGTAGCATTCTAGTGCTTCTTGTAGTTTTAGGACATCATCATGATCTTTTACTAAAACAGTAACATCATCTGCGTATGCAGAGAGCTTAATAGGATTGTTTAAAACTGGATCGCTAACCTTTAGTCCTTTTAACCACTTCCTTAATCTGCACAACAAAAGTACGATTACTAAACTGTAAAGTTGACCTGATAGGGGACATCCTTGTCTAATTCCTCTCTGGACTTTTACAGGAATACTAAGACATCAATCTTTATCATGCACGTGGCACCAACCTAAAGCAGTTTTATCTTAGTGATAAAATTATCTCCAAACCCAAAAGCCTTTAGAGTGTCAAAAAGGAAGGCATGATCTACTCTATCAAATGCCTTCTCTTGGTCCAATGACAGCAAACCCAAATTTACATTGTTGCTAACAGCAAATTCAATAACATCTCTTATATGGGATTATTTTGATGTTGATTTCATGAATTGTGTTTTGTTACTTTGACTTAGTGTTCATTTATTCATTTGTTCATTTATTTATTCTTAGAAATGTATTATGCTGTGTGCCTTAACATATGCTTGCTTTAAGTGGAAAGTTTTAAGCAGAAGAATAGACTATGTGTGTGTGTGTTATCAAAATGAGCAGAACAGAAGTGTGGGTAGAAACCACAGATGCAGAGCCCAGTTCTGTGAGTATGTGTAGGAGACAACGTGCAATGTCCTTGGAAGTAAGCTAAGCCAGCACACACACAAATAGCTGAAAAGATAAACGTGATGGCACCGTTTCAAGAATTTATACAGGGAGTGCAGAATTATTAGGCAAATTAGTATTTTGACCACATCATCCTCTTTATGCATGTTGTCTTACTCCAAGCTGTGTAGGCTCGAAAGCCTACT
>JBAJNP010012239.1:0-13659 GCA_036877545.1 Yasuhikotakia modesta | reverse complement strand
TCCTACACAGAAATCTTTGTTTACTTTGTTGTCCCGTGCATGTTATTAATTTAGCCTCTTTTTTGTCTTGTTATTTGCAGCCACACGCACCCCACAACAATCCCAGAGTCTGGTTGACTTTCACCTTCTCTCCGCCTGTGGGCAGAATCGTGCGTGTGACGGCCATTTTCTTCTTTAATTAGACAACTGATGTATCCGGCAGACACCCTCCGCTGTTCCTCTGTCATAACCACTGCGGCTGAAACACATCGTCTCACACACTCCCTCCAAGCGCATGACAGAAATATACTGCAGACACAAAAAGAACTTGTTTACCCGTTTTGGAACAGCTGGGAGCGAGACCCAAAGCTGTCATCCTGTTTTTATTTTTTATTAAATCTCTAATAGCGTGAAGCTAATTCATCATAATTTAAGGTACCTGACACACACACACACACACACACACACAGTAACTTGAGTGACACAATCTGAGAAAACACAGACAGAGATTAAGCAGAATTGGCTCCTGATATCTCTGATCAATCATTCAGATATAAAGTTAGTGTCTAAGTCTTGCTGAAATTTTTCATATTTATTTATTTTGTGATCAGAATTTGTCTCACATTTTCACAGACAAGCAGCTGCAAAAGTGTGTGGTAAAAGTGTGTGGCCATCATGTCTGTTTTAAAAGTAATTATTGTGAAAGTGAAACTTCGTTCCTGTCATCGCTATCCATCAGTGACGTGTCTGTTCTCCGCTGTCCTTCGCGAGCGTGAGATGAATGAACTCTTTAGCTTTATGATATTGATTATGCAAAAATCTGCAAGGAGGGATCAATAGAAATGGCGTCAGAAGATCGTTACTTACAGCTTATTACTGAAAAGTACATATTTGAGGTACTCAACAGGAATTTGAGAGTAATTCAGATGACATGTCGTATCTAGATCTGCTTGTTTATGACACAACAACATATTGTAATTAGAGTGTTTTGAAACTGATCTACAGTCAGTTTTTTATCCATATCTCCTGCAGGAGGCTGTTAACACCAAACACAGCTGTTGTCTTCTCCACTGTTTGCTGTACAGCGTTTGACAGCACAGGTCAATGTTTGATCTGATTGGTCCAATAATCTTGGTAGCATGAGGAAGCTGTTTTCTAACTAACTAAATACATGTATTGGTCAAACAATGTGTAGAGCTGTGGGGATTTTTCCCAGTCATGAAAGTTCGTTTGTCAGACTTCCTGTGAGAGTCATCAAGAAATGTTAAAGATCAAAGATATTGATCCATTAAATAACCAAATTTCTTTCTATCTGCCGTCTATCAGAACTTGGGGCTGTAAAATATCATTTTGTTCAAATACAGAAGCTGAAACTAAATTCTACAAGCAGTTTGACTGTGTGGTGAAAAGTTTGGATTCAGTTTGACACAGATTTTTAACAAGTGTCATTTCTCCTGACACAGATTGTTAGGAAAGAGATGCATGTTGTTCTATTGTTTTGCAGATGTATAAAATGATTTATACGTTCAGATTTCCTGAATTTTCAAAGCCTGTGTTCAGTTTCCAGTGTGTAAAGTGGAAGAGATTCAGCCACACAGATGTGAGTGCAGCAGTGTGTTATAATTGTGTGTGTGTGTTATAATTGTTATCATGAGGTGTTTGTTGGGAAGCACAACAACCTGGTCGCTTTCAAAATGAATTTCGAATCGTTTTTGGCAAATCTAGGTTTGAAATGAAGTTTGTCGTCGTCTCGGTGCTGGATTTGAAGGCTTAGTGTCACAGGACGTGATATCAAATATTTGTTTAGTGTGTTTTGGCAGATGTAAGCGAGCAAACTGTCACATTAAAACCCTCGTCAGCATCACTCATTAACTCACACATGACAGTCACAGACAGGGCCGGATTCACAGCTGAATGTCAAATGTGTCCGTCACATATTTAAACACAAGCTGTATAATGTGTAAAATGTGTTTTTGTTCATCACACAAACGTCAGCTTTTATTCACAAGCTAATTAATAAGCATAAGAGGTTAAAATAACAACATCACATTATATATAGAGCTTAATGGAAAAATCTCCAGGCCTAAAGCCATTTTTATCTTAAAGGTGTGTCAAAACCATTTATCAAATACAGTTTATGTCCTGAATGTCACGTCCTTTAAAAGATGTATCATAACAGACCTGCCTTAAGATATTTACAGTTTAATGAGTTTCTGCTTATATTTAGATTCTGTGAATGAGACTTTTATAGTAACATGTAAAAACGTATAGAGAAAAAATGTAATTATTTGCCAATATATCACTGATTCCTTGATGACAGTGTTCATTGTGGATAAATGTGATCAAATATGAATAACAAGACTATAGGACAGTTTTGAGGGAATACAAACGGAAACAAAACAAAATAACATTGGAAGATTTGAATACAGTCTGTTTTTATAATCATTAGATTAGTTTGCGGTTCAGTGAGTTGTGCTGGTTTGTTTTCGACTTCCTGTCTTGCCAGAAATAAATAAATCTTTCCATTAATTTTCCAGTTAAATAGAGAATCTGAGATCTGTATGACTTTATGTCTTTAAACTTCATCTCTTTTGTTTATCCTGCAGGTTTTTAGGACTCAGGAAGTCAAATTGACGGTCAGTCAACGATCAAAGCGAACGATTCTCATCTGAGCCGCTGTGTGTGACTGTGGATTCTAGGAGCAACAAAGTGTCCGTAACAAGGTAGCATGAGAACCTTTGAGCCTGTATTTGCTGTGAAGAGTTGATGAATTCACCATAAAGGCTGATTATTAAAGCGCTGATGTTTCAGGCTAATGGAGGGTTGCTGCCGCCGCTGGTTTGATGATGTCAGCTTCATTTTAATGAAGATCTGAGCTGTACATCAGCGTGGATTATTCCTAGTTAATGAAAGTCTCTCGTTGAACGCTAGCAGATGTAAAATGTTCTTAATTTGTTCTCTTTTTCTCTCTTTCTCCATCTGTCCATCCATCTGTCTCATCATGGTCTGGTCATTTCTTTAAATTTCATCATTAGATCGTTACGGTTTGACCTGAGGTGAGAAGATGATTTTAAGATGGCAAAGATTATCTGTATTCTCATTCTTTTTAATTAATATTCTCTCAGTTTTTCAGTTTGTTGGATTCATCGTTTCATTTGAACCTTTAGACAGTTGTTCCTCTCAGATGTTCCTCTGTCTCCTGACATGGTGAAGCTCTTTGAGGGTTTTGTTGGTCTCCATGACTGGCGTTTGTAAAGTAACATCATTACAGCTGATTGTGATGTGTGTGGCCTGAGCTCTCATACAGCTCTGAATGTACTGCCATAAATGTTATTGATCAGTTCATTTCAATATGGATATTTGTATTGATTATTTGCTTCTGTAGAGTGGCCTGTGACCGTGGAGCAAAGCCGCGTGTGTATGTGTGTGTGTGTGTGTGTGTGTCTGTTTGTGTGTGTGTGTGTGTGTGTGTGTCTGTTTGTGTGTGTGTCTGTTTGTGTGTGTGTGTGTGTGTATGTGTGTGTGTGTGTCTGTTTGTGTGTGTGTCTGTTTGTGTGTGTGTGTGTGTGTATGTGTGTGTGTGTGTGTGTGTCTGTTTCTGTGTTCAAGTAATTTCAGGGTTTCAAGATGATTGTATTTTTAATCTAATACTTCAACTGTTGTTTTTTCACGTACAGAATTGCTTACGAAGGAAAACCAGCCGATCCGGCAGATTCAGTCAGTGCTCTGAAACCTTCTCTGATTAAATGTGCTGATGTGTGTTTAGATCGTGCATATAAATGACACGTTATAATCTATAGCAGGACACAAAAGCTGATCCTGGGTCAGTGTTGTGGGATTGTGGGGTGTGTTCTCAGCACTTTTGCATTAGTGTGCTTTCAGTAAAGCGTGTGAGACAATCTCCTCAGATTGTTCTCAGCTGAGGCAGGTTTGCTTCACTGCACTCACCTCTGAATGTTTCGTTTCCTCGTCTTACTGGTTCAGCTTTGTGTTGATTCAAGGTGTTTAAAATGTACGGAACGTTTGTTTAAAGAGTGGGTTCGCTTTTAAACTATTTTCAGGCCACGTTTACCGTGTTCAGCTTTGTGAAACCCTTAGTGAGGTTCTGTTAGGCTTAAAAGGTGATTTCATCCAAAAAGTGCATCATTTACTTCATTTATTATTATTTTTGGCAGAATATTCTGGCCAGTGTTTGTGGTATAATGAAAGTGAAGGGAAACTGAGACTGTCAAGTTCTGTTAAAGTACAGAGACAGTGAGCCAAAAACTACCTGCATTGTTTCCCAGGCCAAGTTTTTAATAACTTTTGTGCAGATTCTCAGGAGACTGAGAGTTTAGTCTTTGTTCACTGATAATCTTTAATTAATTTATAAACTCTATAAATGATTTTGTTTTGTGAAGTGAATCAGACTCATAACTTACTCTTACAAAATGACCCCTTCTGTCTCTTTCATTAAAGTTAGAGTAGTCTCTCTCTCTCTCTCTCTCTCTCTCTCTCTCTCTCTCTCTGTCTCTCTCTGTCTCTCTTTCTCTCTCTTCTTTCTCTCACACTGTCAGGCAGATCAGATCCGTGCGATCAGATCAGATCAGATCGGCTGCTGATAACTTGTGACATTTTTATTTCACAGACATCATGGCATTCCTGCGGATCAATGGCCGTCTTCACATCAGAAGGAAACAGTTTAAAGTAGAGTTAACTTAGAATAGTTCATCTGGTCAGAAGAGTGTGTGTGAAGGACAGAGTAGAAGTTAATTTATTCATGAGTCTTTGTTTCTTGTGTTTGATGTGTGTCTCATACATTCATCATGTATATCTTGTGTTTCTGTTGTAGCTGTCAGGTGGGAAGCACTGCAGATGTAGGACAAGGTGAGAAGAGAGAATGAATTAGAAAGGGATGAATGTTATTTCTGGCTATGGGAATGTGTTCTGTGTGTGTGTGTGGGTTTCAGTGTGTCATTGTTTTATTGGGGTGTAAATCTGAGGTCTGGTTCTGCTGTCCAGTCTTCAGCAGATGTCATTGCTTTGGATTTTTTCCCATTTGGCTAAAATCTGTTTTCCACCTTCTGTTTATTTACACAGATCCACAGAAACCTGGAGTCAGTAGAACTAAAATAACAAAACCAGAATAGCAAGAGTATGAAAATACGTCTCCATATATAGATTTATGTTTATAGATTTTCTGAATTGTATTGGACCTCACCAGCTAACAATTTTAGGTTGTAAAAACATGTCAAACGTTTCCATTGAGTAACACAAATGTTAAATGTTGTTTTAAAAGTACAAGGAACGTTGAAAATAAATGAAAATATTACTAGCTGGTTCATATATATGTGATACAATTTTATTAATTAACAAACGTATTAATGTTTGAGCAAGAACATTGATTAATATGAGGGAGCGTATAGAGAACATTAACAACATTTTAAGAACGTTCCCTGTTAGCTGGGTCACAATTTATTCTCAGGTCAGTAATCTCCTGACATTGCCTGGCACTGAAGTTACAGTCCTGTGATGTAGATGTGATGTAGATGTGATGTAATGGATCAAACACCTGCTGTAATGTTACAGTATTGGAGTTCAGCACTCCAGTGTACAGCTGCTAGATGCAGCTTTAATAGCTCCACTCTCTGTGTGTTGTGAGCTGATATTGCAGAAGTCTTGAGGGGATGTGTGGGCAGGACTCGCTCCCACAGCAAGATATTACTTATTGTATTTCAGTCTGGTCTGGAGTTTTCAGTTTCTGAAGCTGGTACACAAGCATTAAGATTTCAGTCGTGGAGATTAGCAGGTGGCTAGCAGCATTCGATTCGTCAGCAGGCCGTTTCTTTCTGCTGAATTTTCAGAGTCAATTGGTTGAACAGGTTCACAAACCACTGAGTGAATCGATCCGCGCAGTCCTCAGCAGTTCACTGATTTACTGAGGCAGGAACTCTTCAAGTCTGTTGTGGAGGGAGAATAAGTGAACTAATACTTTATGTTTCTAGTGTGTGAAATCTGTCAGGAGGGCCGAAGAGTGAGTTTACTTGCTGTCATAACTTTAATAGTTTATTAGTGTTGAGTGGAGAATATGATTGATTTGATTGGGTGACAGTATCATTAATACTTTGGATTTTATTTTAACTCAAGCATTTTATTTAAACAAAATAAAATGATTGTTAAAAACACGTTTGCCACAAACTAAACTAGAATATGTCTGGTTAGAAACTGTTGTTAATGTGATGTGAAATCACTGCTAAACCGGTTCATTGAAACGGATAGAACAGGTTTTCTGGATTGTGTTGGATTTCCTGTCACTGGTGGCTGGAGTCCTAGTTTAGTTGTGAGGTAATTTCGTTTCCACAGAGCTGCGTGTTGAGAGAGAGACTCTCTTGAGAACCTCTGGCAGCTGTTTGCCTTCAGCAGCATATCAACACACCTGTAAAGGTTCCCATGAGCACCTGAGGGATGAAAATGTTTCTTGTTCCCTTTTTCTTTGCTTAGATTCCTTTTGCTGGACTCACTGGTGGCAGCTTCATACGGGCTGTTTGAAGAGGACGCTTGTGGCAGATCGCCCAGATGGGCCGTGGTGAATTCTTGAGTGAGGGAAAGAAAGAAACCGTTTGAGGCAGTCTTACGTATCTTATTTATCTGCTTCCCTCTTTACTTTGCTAAGCAGAGGCTGAAACGTGTCTGTTGTTATTGGGACGCTGGTTCCTGTGTTCAGAGTTAAGCTGAGGGAACTCTGGTGAATTTCTGCCGCTTTGGCCTGAACTGTTGCATCTGACATCTGATTGGTCTTCAGTGTTCAGTGTCACATTTAGGGGCTGTTGGAGAGAAATGAACGTCAAATAAACTGCAGTGATGCTTAAACTCAGTAATGATGTTCAGAGACAGATAGATTTTGAATAGAGGGAGACACTTTTGTTTCAATGAGTGTCTATATGTATATAATAGTAATTTTTAATCATATTTTAATTTTTTTAATACATAAACTTTCTAAATCACTTGAATCCCGGGGAAAATCACATTTTTAGGGATATTTGTTGTGTTGTTAAAGTCAGTTTCCCAGCTGAGTGTGATCATTAAAGTTAGACTCACTCAACCGTGCAGTGAAGCTCTGAGACTCAGATCTGTGACGTCTGCAGACGCTTCATTAGTGAATAACTTGTTTGAGAACTGTTAGCTATCAGCACTTTCCCAACTGCGTGACTGATATCTTCAGAGGCCACTTGGAAGGAAGAGAAATCGACTCTCCAAACATCTGAACCTCTCATGCTGATCAGAGGTCAAACACCATCACAGGTGTAACGTCAAATAAAACCAGCTGCGTCTGCAGACGTGTTGTGGTTTGCAGACCCTTGATATGTGGTTTTATGTGTCTCATTGATATTGCGAGTCATGTTGTTTGCAGTATTATTGAACTGTATTATTGAAGTTCATCAGATGGGGTTTGGAGTGAAGAAGTAGATGGAAGAATCTGGAGTTCCAGCAGAGCTTCATAACAGCATCACTGGAGCACATGTGCTGCTCCACAAGCTCAGATCTGCTGGGTCACAGCATGGTGTTCATCTCCACCAGCCTGACCAGCGTGGAAATTCATGCTGATCTTGGCTTGTTCCTTCACAGCATAAATCAGACCTTGTGTTTACAATCGAGGTCCGGCTGTTATGACCTGTGGTGTCCTGCTAGCTCACTAGATACATGACTAGCTACAGCAAAACCGTTCCTACAGCCCCACATGCTTATGTATAAAGAGACGTCTGACTCGCAGCATCAGGAAGAGCAGCAGATATTAACGCCATCAGATCTCCATACACCCGCATCACACGCATATAACCGTTATTTGTGCTTGAATGTTCTGAACCGTGTGTTTCTGTGAAGGCTTGTGTGGACATGTATCAGGTCTGGTTTTGAGCTTTAATGAATGCAATGAATTCCTCCCCAGCTGTGAGTCATACGCAGCGTGTAACTGCTGCGGAGACGCGTATCTCACATCAACAAATCCTTCAGCCTGAACCACAGAGGCTTTACAAAAGCACCGACAGAATATCCAATATATGTAAACACAGACAAGCTGTGGAGAACTGATTCCATCTCAGATATCTTGGAAAAGGTTCTGCTACGTCTTATTGGTAGAACCCCGAACATCAAACAGCAGCGGTCGATTAACGTTCTTCAAATGTAAGATGCTATCTGCACGATTTCAGCTTAATATATATGAGAGAAAGCAAAGCCCTTCACAGTCCTGTGTAGCTTCCATAGAGCTGTCACACCCCTGCTGAGAACAGGAAGAAAAGCAGAAATAAAAAAATAAACAGCGAGAGGGAGGGCAGTTGAGGAAGAGTGTGGTGGAAAGGAGCTCTAAGCAAGCAATAAAACAGATAAAGAGTAGAAGTCGTGTTGTGAGGCAACTGAGTTAGACCGTCAGAGATGACAAACCATCACCCTAAAACGTGCAGAAGTCCTGCAGGACTCTGAGAGGTGCGTCGTTCTCTTTGTCCCTCTGCAGGCTGCAGGGATACTGGAGCTTGTGCTGTTATCTGCAGCCAGGCAGGAGGTTTGGCTGCGTTCACCTGGAGGGTAACTGCTAAAGCTGCCTTTGTTTTAGTGCTGTGGGGTCGCTGGCGCTCGCGACTGCTGCTGTTAATCAGGTGGAGAGCAGCTGGAGCTGCGGTGGGGTGTGTGTCCGTCAGACAGCTGGATTGTGTGGCTAATGGGGTTTCTGATTGCTGATTGGCTGATCTTGGGTTCATACTGAGCAGAGAACGGTTCTGTTGTTCTGTGAGATGGTGAAACATCTGAGGTGTAATCAGATCAACCACAAAACCAAGTGTGTGAAAGTAACACCTCTTTCAAAACTAACATCTACTTTTCTTTTTAATTCTGTTTATTTTCTTCTTTAAGTAGAACGTTAACAGATATTTTAGCATAAGACAGATGCTATTAAAGCCTTATAGTCTTAAATTGTAATGAACTTATTTTAGTATCTATTGTAAAATAAAATATATTTTTTAAAATAATGATACATTTATGGATAAATCATTTATAATGAACGCTGCTGTTCTCAAAAAATACTAATACTGTTTTGATTTCATGGTGACTTTAAAGCTCAAGACACCTTCACTGTTGGAATGCAGCCATGCATGAAAAAGCCACACAGCTTGGTGGGCCGTGACTCTGTCTGTGGTCTTGTCTCATTGTACCGGCTGCCCTCCTGTTGAAAACAGGCACACAGTGTAGAACAGCCTTTGTTCAAACAGATCTTTGGTGTGTTTCTGTGTGCATGAATTCGGCTGCAGTGCTGAAATCAGGGGTCAGACAGCGATGTGAACTCGATTCATGACAGATAAACGCCGGTGCCCTTTTATCTGACGGAATCCAGGCTAGAAAACATTTGCAGCATTTGGTGTCTCGGCAGAATAAGCTGCGTGTCATTAAATTTATTAGTACATGTTTTTAATCTTATTTTCTCTCCTTGCGCTGGTGAATCTGTCCTGAGGGAACAAACCAAATTACACCACGCGAAAATATCTGCCCAGGGTTTCTCTCGCTCCTGCCCTTCAATCTCTCTCTCACTCTCCCATTCTGTATAAAGTGCAAATGGACCTCAGAACCGCTATCGAACCACCGCATGCCCCAGAAACCTGTGCACACGGTTCTGTGAGGTTTCCACTCAGATACAGTTATTGTGTTTGTCCTCTCTCTCTTTATGCTATTATTCTCTTTTTGAGGGGAATCGAGGACAGACTCTGTTCTGAGAAATCAGCACTGAGTGATTTAAGATGAAGTGACCCATTAAAATGTGAGAAAAATATCTGTATTACAAGACCAGAATCCTTTGCAGGCGTTAAACAGTGAAAGTAAAACAGGTTATTGTAATGTGTGTGTGTGTGGTGTGTGTAGATACTTCAGTGTGTCATTGACATGAGTTTAGTGGAAGGCCTTCGCTGTTCTCAGCTTCATCTCTGTCCTGCAGATGGTTTTTCTGTTGGCAGTTTAGTAAAATGTTTTAGTAAAATCTGTGTTGGTAGTTCTGCCCTCCTCCTCAGAAGATGCATATATTTGTATAAATATGTACATCTGAATGTAGTTGGCAAAACAAGTGTGAAAACATGATAAATGGTGAATTTGTCAAAGGATTTCAAGATAAATTAGCATCAATGAATGTTAGCTTGAGCTGCTATAGAGTCCAGCAGTCTCTGCAAAAGCCAACAGAATAAACAATATAGAAGATGGATGAATATTCTTTAGTTGGCAGTATTGTGTGATGTTTCATCTGGCTTTCAAGTCTAAATTATTTGCATTTTTCAGTTCAAAGCAAAGCAACTACAGCCACAGACAACATTGTGTGCATTGCTCAGATTTCATGTGATGTGTGTATTTGTTTCAGAATGAATATTACTGTGTTTGGAACATTACGGACACTTTGGCACATGTAGTTTGTTCTCCTGTGGGGGATATTTGCATGTGATGTAACTGAGGTGGGAATTAGGAAAGGTGTCTGGGGGGATAGAGAAACAGAATTTGCATTGTCACTATTTTCTCTCTCTCTCTTTCTCTCTCTCTCTGTCTTTCTGTGTCTCTCTATCGCTCGCTCTCTTTCTCTCACACACACACACACACACACACACAAACACACTCCAGACTTTGACGCTGTGTATTCAGTTGTGCGCTGGCTTGAGTTGTACAGCATATAATGTTCCTGCAGTGATAGAAGACCGCAGTCTAGCGGCCTGATAGAGGCTGTTTCAGAATCAGTTCTGCTAAGCTGGCTCTTAACATTTAATCATCAGAGGAGTGACTATAAAACTGAGCCCAGATCTGCATTAACAGGAAGTTATGTGATCAGTCATCAGGTTTGTATAAACATGCAGCACAGCCAGTACAGCTGCACTGACATTAACCGAGAATATATAAGGATCATAAGGACATAAGGATCTCTGAAGCGCTCGTGGCTTAACTGAAACAGCAGAATTTGTTTTGCTGAGGTGACGCAGAAAGGAAAATGGCAAAAATTGGCTTTCAATTATTTTGTCACCTCTATTTTAAGAAAACCCATTTTAACCGTTTCTGTTTTCTGCTCGTACGTAAACTGGTTGCTCATCTGTGTTTTATTCAGAGCTTGTTTTTCTAGCATTTTGACCCTGTTTGGGGTTATTTGCAGAATTGACTGTAGGTCAATATAAAGCAAACCTCTAATCATAGCTTAAAGGGAGGGTGGCGTTCAGACCTGCCAATGAGAAAATTGTTTATTACAGGCTTTGTGTGTGTGTGTGTGTGTGTGTTTGTGTGTGTGTGTGTGTCGGTGTGTGTGTGTGTTAGGGTGAAAAGCAGAAAGATTCATTTGACATTCACTTCTTGACGGTGAGGAAATTCGCCTCAAATATCCCTCATCATTGTTCAGTGGTCTGATGATCCTGTCTGATGCTGCGGTGGCGAGGGGGCAGGATTACCTTTCATCCATGTGGATTAGTGTGTGTGTGTGTGTATGTGTGTGATGGTCCTCTGAGGTCTGCAGCATCTAATGGTTCTGTGCTCATCATTTGTGTAAAGATCTCTTACTGTGGTCCGTCACGGAGGCACACAGGAAGTGCTGATGGAGTGTGTTAATCGCAGCAGTTACGAGCTGCTTCTATTCTCGTCTAGTTCTTGGTTTCCTGAATCATCATATGAGCTGTTTGTCTATAACACCAGCAGTACCAGTAAATCTACTGGAAACTTTCGAGTTCGGCTCTGAATGACCTTTTCCTCTAATCTTCTAATATTCATACCATAAACCCGCTGTTTTATTGCCCCTGTGACTTCATCTGATCTGCTCTGGTTTAGGGTGAAGCTCAGGTCTGTGCTGTTGTCAGATGATATGAGGCAAAGCGGAGGCACTCGCTGGAGCTGCGCTGGGTCTGTATAATTTAACACGGTGCACTCAGCTCTGCACTGGTGCCAAAACACTCAACCGCAATCCCACCTCGGCACACAGCTCTCCACACGGCAGCGTGCAGCCCTTCATATCTGACACCTGATGATGTGTTGATGGATATGATTAGAAGATACCAGATGCTCCTCAGTTGGAGGTCGGATCTCACCAGTTGGAGTGTCTCCCACCAGACCTGCCAAGGTCGTATTTTACCCACCATGTGTTACATTATCATAGAACCATCATGGAGGATCATTTAAATAAGAAATGATGAGGTGTTTTGAATTTGGGGTAAAATGTGACCTATGATATGAAGTTGCGCCATTAAAAATTGGCTAATTGATGGAAATTTAATATGTCAAGTTTCACCTCAGGTATTATAATAAGAAAGGGAGGATGGTGGACTGTAATGGATTTCTTCTCATGCCCAAAATTTAATGTCCGATAATCGGAGCGATTAAACGCGACCGTCCGGCGCTGAACACGCGCGCGGGCTGGACACCACCCTCGCAACGCGCGCGCCAGAGCGCAGCCGCGCGTCAGACGCTCGCCGGCTCATAGCGCGTCGTTTGGTTCGCGGCTGGTTGCAGGCAGTGACGACGCGCGTCAGTCTGAACGAGCGCGATGCTCGCGCTGCCGCTGGCTCGAGATCTCCAGGAATCCGCGATCAATGAAACCGTAGAGACGCCGAATAACCGGAGCCGGTGAGAGACGCTTACAGGGTGAGTTTTAGATGGTTGCGTGAATTTAAACGCGTGTTTTTACCGCAGTCGTTATTTCTGTAAAGGAGTTTAAGTTAAAAAGTGAATGACAGACGAAACCAAATGAAATGTAACCTTATAAAATCTGGAGACGAATGAAGACTTGAGGCCAGCAGAATAATCCACATATTTTTATGATATAAAGCTCATGTACTAACATCACTGTTGGTGGTTTATGTGTGTAATGCAGAGATTTGAGCTGGTGGGTTGAAACGTGTACAATGACTTCATAGTGTTTCTTTACGTGTCCATTACGCGTCTTAGTAGTTCAGTAAAATTCAATCATTAAGTCCATTAAATAACCATTTTCCCATCAATAAGTGCTGCATTATTGTCACTGGCTATAAAGAGAAATAAAAGAGTAAAATGATGCGTTTCGTCTGATACGACAGAAGATTTATCGCCGTGTCTTCGGTCAGTTGCTGAGGCGTGTTTGTCTTGTGCTGGTTAAAGTTAATGACTCGTTAATGGGGTTTATGTGTCGTATTTGTTTTTCACGCACATGTCGTAACTTTATTGAATAAAATCTCGTGGTTTTGTGGCGGGGCGTCTCTCCAGATGCCTGTCCGCGCTAGAGGATCCGATGCGTAACGGGGACTTGGAGAGGCGCGCGCCCGGGACTCAGACAGGACGAGCGCATCAGACTCGAGGAGCGGATGTCGTAATAAGATGAAATGACGCAATACGGGTGACATCATCCAACGTGAGGCTCACGCGTAATTGTGCAACATTAGCGTCGTGCAGAAATAATGTTAATTCCTTCTTATACACGCAAAACATCCTGCATTCAGTTTGTTTGTTTGTTTAGGATGAATTTGTGAAATCGTTTCCTAGACGCTGTTGTGTTTAGGGCGGATTCATGTTTGTGGCACTTAAGGCTGGAGGGGTAAATTAAATACCATGTTAATACCGTTTTATGCTGGTAATCTGACATTCTGCAGAACAAAAACACAACGGCAGGCGTATATGTTCTCTCTCTCTCTCTCTCTCTCTGTCACACACACACACACACACACACTCTCTCTC
>JBAJNP010012238.1:0-13664 GCA_036877545.1 Yasuhikotakia modesta | reverse complement strand
AAAGTACTTTTTTCGGATGAAAGCAAATTTTGCATGTCATTCGGAAATCAAGGTGCCAGAGTCTGGAGGAAGACTGGGGAGAGGGAAATGGCAAAATGCCTGAAGTCCAGTGTCAAGTACCCACAGTCAGTGATGGTCTGGGGTGGCATGTCAGCTGCTGGTGTTGGTCCACTGTGTTTTATCAAGGGCAGGGTCAATGCAGATAGCTATCAGGAGATTTTGGAGCACTTCATGCTTCCATCTGCTGAAAAGCTTTATGGAGATGAAGATTTCATTTTTCAGCACGACCAGGCACCTGCTCACAGTGCCAAAACCACTGGTAAATGGTTTTACTGACCATGGTATTACTGCGCTCAATTGGCCTGCCAACTCTCCTGACCTGAACCCCATAGAGAATCTGTGGGATATTGTGAAGATAAAGTTGAGAGACACAAGACCCAACACTCTGGATGAGCTTAAGGCTGCTATCGAAGCATCCTGGGCCTCCACAACACCTCAACAGTGCTACAGGCTGATTGCACACACAACAATCAGACATACTGTAAGCAAACAGTATTCAACTACAAGGGAATACAACTACAGAAACAGTTTTCCACTTAACCTGGATCCACCCACAGCTTTTTCAAGGTGTTCTATATGTGGGGCCTGTTCCAGAAAGCTCCTATTATCTTTGGGCTCAATTTGACCCCATTCAATGTTTAATGTCTCTAAATGCTTGGTGACATTTTTTTGGCATATTTAATGATTTTTCCTAATTTAATGAGGGCAACTAGTTAAACAAAATTGGGGTCAAAAAATCCCTCTTCTTTTGGGCCTTTACCTAACATAAACATACCTGTAATATTGCGAGACCTATTGATAGTTCACATGACATGGGGGGACATAATTCCCCTGAGAACTGTGACATTTCCCATGCCCTGGGGAAGGGGAAAACATAATTCTCTTGAGGACTTTGATAATTCACCAACACAGAGGAGGAACATATAAAAGCTTGCACAGCAGCCCTCTAGCCCATTTTTCCTGATGCTCTCTCAATTAAAAATTACCTCCAAAGATTTTCTGTCAATGAGGTTTTGTCAGTTTTTTGACAATGAAAGTGAGACAGAGGATAATCTTAAGGAGGACTCTGATTATTTTGCATCCTCCTCTGATGGGAATGATGATCTTAGTGTTGACCATCCTGTTGTCTCTCAACCACCAGCAAACACATTACCTTCCAAAATTGGAAAGTTATTATGGTCCCATTCCCACCACACAATACATGGTTTTTAACCTCTGAGTTATGGAAAGACCTACATATGAATATGTTTTTATAACATCACTATTGACTATGAGCTTTCCATTAATAAACATGGCTGCTATGCATAAATTAAGCATTTACAGGATGTTTTGCAAGTGTCTTGTAAAATACTTGTTAATGGCTTAGTACTGCTTTCTAAAGCATTGAATTCTAAATTAACTACTTAATAATACATTGTAAATGGTCTATTTACACACCTATTTACACATTTATATTTATAATATAAATATAAATAATATGCAATGAAAGTATTATAAAAGGACTTTATTCTGAATACAAACATCAAATATTATACAAAACTCTGTCTCTGCAGTTTGACACATTTATACAAAAAACATAAAATGTGTGTTCTGTACTGTAAATAAGAACTGAAGTTTGCATATAAACAGTGTTGTGTATAAACAGGTCTTTTCATTATGTTTTCTGGCTGTTTCCAGCAGTACTGGCCTCTCGAAACTGCTGCGTCCAACTCTGAGGATCTTGATCATGAAGCTGTGAAAGAAAGTCTTTAATTATTCCGAACTCTTCACATGAAGAAAAACCGGATGCATGCCAAACACCTCTGCTCATGCACCATCCCAAACTATTTTTATATAGAACTATAGGTTCTATTTGTTGCACAGAATTGAAATTAAGATGACTAAAGCACAACTGTGAATGAGCATTTTCTCTATTACAGCATCAGCAGAGAGAATAAAGAGGAACAGGCTTCAAAGGTTAAATGTTTGGATGCAAAACTCTAAGTAAAGCAAAATATTCTTTAGTCTAATAAATGAGTACAACCCCAAAATATCTTAATGTGACTTATTGATGTTTTTGATGTCTTATTGACATTTAGATGAAATTTCAAAAGCTTTATTAACTGTAGGCTCTGTGGGTGCTAACTGGAATTAAACTATTGATACTCTTAACTGCAGCAATAAAGAGTATTTGTACCCCAATTACTGAGATCATTAGCTGTGTATTGTACAGAGTTGTTGGCTCATTTGTATGTTAATTAACTGTATGTGTGGCCACATGAGCTACAAAATGGTTGGTTTGCCAAAAAGTTTCTTAGGATATTTCTGAAAAGCTTAAAAGACTAATCAGTGCATATATAATTACAATCACAGTTACTCTAAAAATATATACTGATAAATGACATGTGAACAAACCTCTGCCACAAACTCCAGCAGCTTGAGTTTGGACACCTCATTCTCGGCACGCAGACCCCAACGGAACTCATATTCCACTGGCTCAGTGTGAGGAATTCTCACATACTCCAAATATCTGTGACCAACAGAAAATCAGCTCATATTTAATGTATGCTGTGGTAACAGGAGCTGTCAGATATGTGTTTAATGTCCCAAGACAGAGTAGAACCATTAATACATGTACATAAAATATTCTCTTATCTCACACCCCGTATACATAACAGTTGATGGCTTGAGTTTATCTACACTACAATCGTTACAAAATGCATGGCCAATCAGCTGTAAGCTCAGAGACAAGATATTGATAATAAAATGTCAGGAACTGTTTGGGGAAGAATGATTTCTCCTGATTCTTCTCACAACTCCTCAATTTTCTATGGTGTGATATAAACCGTATGCTCATGGTCTCAGGAACAACAGCTCTGAACACACCACCAAACTTTCCCAGCCTGGATTCAAACCCACAACCTCTGGGTCTATTATTCTCTGCACTTACAGTCTGAGCTAAACCTCAGTTACCAGATGTGAGAATCATCAGAGATCAGAGGGGAACACAGTCATTCACTTACTTCTGCCGGACAAACTCATCTGTGATCACTTTCTTCACATCTCCAAATTCATTGTGCTTCTCCCTGTGAGCACACAATTGTCAAAAACCTTCTAAGGAATACAACTACAGAAACATAGTTTTACACTGACCCTGGATCTACCCGCAGCTTCTTTAAGGTGTTCCACACCAGATCTAAAAGAGATTCAAATAACAGAAAAATTCAAACATCTTACATAAATCATAGATCCATGTCTAGTCATAAATCTTGATTCAAATTCAATTTTTTATGTTTGTTATGTTTAATACTGTACTTTAATACTGGCCAGCTTTAAATAAATAGCTATTTACATGTTAAGGATGCTTGTATTAAAAGAATGTACATCAAGTCTTCAGTAGGGCTGCAACTAACGATTATTTTCATAATCGATTAATCGAACGACTAATTTTTTCGATTAATCGGATAAAAATGTACATATTGTTTATATGTATTGAGTCGTGCTAATTTCCTCTCGTGCATTAGCGTGACTCAATCCTCTAATGCACGAGAGGAAAGTTATAACACGCAAACTTTGTAAAGCGGCACTTCTGTGACGTGATGCGCGCACCGCGGAAACATCTGCGTGTGACTGATGACGGAGAAACATCAGAGCGGTAAGTTTCATTCAGATTTGTTACTATCTGCTGTTTCTGTATGTTTGCAGTGTAGTGCTGCTTTTGTCTGCTTACAGTGTGTGTAGTTAATACAGCGGAAGCGATCTAGTTATTATAATGGTTTGGTAATTGTTGGTAACTGTTTCTATTCTCATTAAATTTAGATGATTTCCTATTAATTTAAATGTTTGTGTGGTCATGCCAGTATGACAGCACTGTGGGCTTCAATGTTATAATGAGAATAGACCAATGATTACTCTTTTTTTTTTTACTGTATTACTGTTTCTTACTGATTTTACTGTATTCCCTGGATGTGTACGTCTGAATAAGTTTTGCAGTACTGATTTTGCAGTACTACATTTGTAAAGTGAAATTGATAAAAATTGCTTGTTGGAAAATATTGCCTTCTATTTTTATGCAAACTAAATATTCTTGTAAAATATGTAATCAATGTTGATTGCGGACTTAATATTTACATTCATGACAATGACAATGAACTGTAGCACCCAAAAAGTAAGGGCTGTTATTGCAATGCACTTTTTCGGCTTGCTGTGCAATTCAACATGTTTTTTGCCTCTAAAGACATAAGTCATTCATTTTTATCATTTCACTTTTATACCTAAAGTAGGCAATTCACAACGTAACATGACTTTCAATGCATTGACATTGAATGTCACCAATGCTGTTGTACAGAATATTAGCAAAACTGTGGCATTGGTGAATTTTGAAGACAGTTTGAAGACATCATGCAAGCCAAAGGCTACTCACTCTCTTTAACCACACCCCCCTTCATAAAGATAACACTGAGGACCACAAACAGCAGGCCTGTCTTTAGGTTTCCTGGACACCTGTGTGGTCAGAGACAAAATCAGGAGACAGAAACACTTGACTGACCTGTATTTCTTGCACATGGGTTTGAGAGCCCATCAGTAGTGTGTGTGTGTGTGTGTGTTACCCACAGGCTGACTGTGTCTGCAGGAACAGCCTCTAGCTTGTTGATCAGGATATAAATGTGATGTTTGGGATCAATCTCCACCAGTTTTAATCCAAACACCTGGAGCATATACATCACCTCAGATTTACACACAAAAGATGATGTGTTTATTTACTCAGCATATTTTACACCTGCTGCACCTGGTCAAATGTGCATCTCGCTCGGTTTACGATCTCTGAATAGATGGCTCTATATTCCTTTATTACATGTTTGGCAATATCTGCAATTAAGAAACAAGCAAGAAACAAATACACGTTCCTTTAGGGCCAATGTGCTATAGAATTTCTCTCTGCAAGTCTCTGCTTTTTATCCAGTATTGAGATATTGAGGTTTAAAGTTTTTGCATCATATATAACCAAACTAATACAACTTTTTTGTTTTTCAAATTAAACACCCAAAATGCACCTCTTTAAATAATGTTGAAGTGTAACCCAAACCTGTTCTTCTTATTGGTATTTTCTTTTGGTCCTTAATCAAGATGAACTGGACCACCTCTGCAACCTTGCCATTAAAGCAGGAAATTGTATTAAACATTGTAGTTTCATACAAGGCGAGACAGGAGGCAAAATCATCAATTTTTCATGCTATGGTCAATTTTGAGAATTTGAGCGATTTCACTTCCTGAGCATGTAATCTTTCAAACTACCATGAAGAAAATATCACTTTCTGTCTGCTTGTGGCAAGACATTGTAGTGAATTATGTAAATCTGTATCTGAATTATGTAACTCTTTAAAGATGTAAATCTTTAAAGGCATTTTTCTCAAAATGAGTTTTCTCTCATAAAGAACAAGATGTCAACTTTATTTGCACCTATATACACCAAACTTTCCTAGCTATATTACAAAGACTTTTGTAATAGACTTTTGACAGGGGGATTGTGTAAATATATTATTCCAAGCCTGATTTATAGAACATTTTATACCAAAAACATGATAGTATAAATGAACATGAACATGGAGCACATG
The DNA here is from genome assembly GCA_036877545.1 of Yasuhikotakia modesta. Lineage (NCBI taxonomy): Eukaryota > Metazoa > Chordata > Actinopteri > Cypriniformes > Botiidae > Yasuhikotakia > Yasuhikotakia modesta. The sequence continues at coordinate 8,010 of JBAJNP010012238.1, read as the reverse complement.
TCGAAAACAGATTTTTTAAGGCTATTGACAGTATATTCTGCTTTACAGGATAACATAACTCGATATCCATAAATCCCTCTCCAATTCTCTCCCCTCTAATATGGCAACAAAATAAAAAAAATTAAGGCTGGCCCTATCGCACAATCTGATTTAGTTTTTAAAAACTATGCAAATGTGTGCATATTTAATGAGATAATGGTCATTTGCATATTCAAACATTAAAATACAAAAAAACTGTTGTTTACAAACTAAAACCTTTTAGTTATTAGCTCAGATCATTAACCACTAGAATAATCTGCCCTTCAAATATTACGTAAATGATAAGACAAACTGAGTATCACACAAACATGTGAAGGACAATTACCTTGCGGTCGATTTGGACAGGAGTGAAGTTCTCCCTGGCTCTCTGGACCTGTGATGATGTCATCTGACTAAAATTTCCATCCTCCTCATCTTCATCAGGCACTAACTGAGAGCGCTACAGACATTTCACCATTTAGTATGTTTTCTAAGCCATTTGTTCCATAAGAACAAAGGATGTGTCATGTAAAATATATTGAATGTTTTGCATGATTTTGGGTAAATTGTTGGTAACTATTGCATGATTTTGTACAGATGTTACACAGATATTACACACTACCTGAGAGAAGATGGCGTTATTTATTTCCGTTTCTCTGTAACGCAAAGGTTTGTAAATACAATCTCTTACCCTTTGAGTTTTGCTCTGAGAAGCTGAAACATTTTTCCTTTGAGACATCGCAATCCAACCTTAAGAAATACACCTGATACACCGAACTAATGAAATAATATAGGATACAAATCAATTTAAGACAACAACCATTAGCATAAGCTTTATTAATAACAGTTAAACGGGGCTACCGTTGACTGACTTCTACTCGTCTCAACACGATATACATAATAATTACAATACCGATGTAGCAGAATGATATGCCTTTAGCTGCTCTTACCTGAGACGTTTATTGCTGACTAAATTTCCTGGAACGAACTCTGAATGCCTGACGCGAACGAAGACCTTTTTTCTTTGTAGTTTATTGGCGGTTGGCAAGCCTGCTTTTGGTGCGTTACCTCCACCTAGCGAAATGGAGTGTAAATTGAGGAAAAAAGCTTAGAAAAACCCCCAAAACCCATTTTTCTGTTTTAAAATAGTGTATTAGAGTGATCATTTTGCATAAGCTTTCATCCAAAACGAGAGGGAACAGAACCCCCTTTGGTTACCCTAGAATACAAAAACTTACTCTACAGAAAGAGACATTTACAAGTAGAAATAGTTGCTCAACTTGCTATTGATTTAAGTGCATAAAATAAGGGCCTGCAAAATTCCTATACCATTGAATGCTGCATGACCTAGTTTAATCTTATTATTATTTTGGCTAAAATGCCTGAATGTAAATCAGTTATGCCATGACACAGTAACTGMTTGTYTAAYAATTRACATTGCTTCWACATTACTGATTTTCATGTCAATGTCAACATTATTCAGAGATTCCTTAGCTTGCTACCAAATTTCTGCCAAATCAACATGATCTGGGACCCATACAAAGAAAACTACACAAATTATGTGTATTGCAATATTTTAATAATAAGGTCTTTTCTGCATGTTGACTGGCCAAACTGAATGTTCTTTGATGCTGCCAATAAATCTGAACATATTACTGTTTTATCTATCTGCACCTCCTTTCTCCATTGTAATGATGTGATAATAGCAACAAAAAAACTATACTATAACTTGCTGTGGTTTATCTATTTCTGTTACTGTTTTATTAGCTTCTGGATCATCCTTTAAATCATCTACATATATTTTTGTCTTACCACAGTAGTTTAATATACAACTGTACAATATACTGACTCTGTCAGGTCCCCTGTCTGATCAACTCAGGTTTTTGTGTCTTGTGACTTGTGTTTTGTTGGAACATATGGACTTTGTTTTGACAGCTTGCAATGTGCTCTGCTGTCATTGTGCATCTACCCTGCCCCCTAGTTATCATGTTAGCTACACCCTCTTGTTACCTTGTTTTAATCATGCCCTTCACCTGCTGTCTTTATAATTTCCCTCTTGTCTTCTGGGGGTCTGGTGGTTCAACGAATTTGAGTTGACTTTGAGTTTGGAAACTGTGAGTTTTGTAAGTTTCAGAACAGCTGAAATTGTTGGATCCGCTCTACGTAGGTTGACTCTGAGTTAACCCTGTGCACCACAACTATTAAAAGCCAGGATGAATAGAGCGCATATATTACGATTCACCATGGCAGCAGCACCTGGGAAAAAAAGGCAGCAGCTCTTTGCAGTGTAAATACTGTTTGCAGTGTAAAATACTGCTCCTTTACAGTGTAAAATGCTATTTACAGTAAGTTTTAACAGAATGTAGATGCTATTTATACTACTTTGAATATATATTTAAATATTTATAATACTTTAGATATATCTTTAGATATATTAGGTAATATATTATATTATTAATATATTAGGTAATGATTTTCGGCTATTTATACTACTTATTGCAACCAGTGTCTAATGAGACGTCCTGTTCTGTCATGCCAGCAGGGGAAGCTCTCACCACCAGTACTGATCGCTACCTCCCTCTACTTTCTTTTTCCTTTCCTGTCATTTCCTGTTTGGGACTTTATAAACTTACTGATTCATGTTGCGAAGTATTGCCAGCCTGTGTGCCTTACTGAGCGTTTATCATTGCCTGATCTATTGTGTATGATTCTGTTTGTTACCATTTGTTGGATTACCCTTGTTGGATTGTTTGCCTGGTCCATATTGCGCATCTGTGTATGACCATTGCCTGCTTACTCCTGATTGTTTGCTGCCTGCCCTGAACTTTGCCTGTTTATTGTTTATTAATTGTTTGCTGCCCGTCTGACCTCTGCCTGTATTACAACTCTATTTTTTTTAATAAAGCTCAGCATATGGATTCCACCAACACACCTGCCTCATTGTCATTACTTAGTGGCAATTATCTGTGCCTCAGTATTGTACTGAGGTACTGATGTACAAGGGCACCTCATTTTTGTACTGTGAGGTAGCTGTGGTCTAATAGTTAAGAAATTGGGCTTGTAATTAGTAGGTTGCTGGTTCAATTCCAGCACTGGCAGGGTGGGCAACCATAACTTACAAATACATGTCACTTTCACAGTATATGTGATACACAGTATACCAAAAAAAATCAAAATTTAAATTAAAAGTATTAAATAGATCCCACCTTTTTCGGGACAAAATAAACCTTCGCTACACCTACCCTAACCACACCGATACTTTCTTTCAATTATGTCATTGCAGAGACCACATCCTATTGGTAGTAGCCATGCATATTGAGCAAGTGCTCATATAAAGGCTTACCTACAAGGGCCACAGGTCTAGTAAACCAGAAATTGTCCACTATGCTGAGAAAAAACCCAAACATCCTTCATGCTGAATAGTAGATGGAACAGGAATAGTGCCCAATATCACCTCAAAGAGAGGAGAAGGGTGCAAAGGCAAGTGATACATAAACCCAGTTGTTGTTAATTACACAACCTGGTCCATGCAGAGGTTGTAAAACATCTCAAAGGTGTTGGGTGTAACCCAGCATAGTTTACATGTCTGCTAGTGAAGCATCCCTTGTGAGAGCCCAGGAGGATGCTACTCTTCTTGCGGGGTGCAACAGTTTGTGAAAAGCTGTTTGGTACAGCTGGTGATAGACCTGCTAAGTGCTCAATGTCGCAACCGGGGGACAGATGTGGAGGTTCCAGAGCTCTATCCTGGGGTGCTGGACCATACCCGGTCCCTGAGTGAAAAGGTCCTGGCTCAGGTGAATGTGCCCTGATAGAACCTGTGTAGGTGTCGCAGCCAGATGTGCCCTAGAGCATCCATGCTGAGGGGAGCTTTGGTCAGTAAATACCACAGTGGGCATTGGGTCAACACTGCAGAAGCAAACAGGTAAACCTGGGCTCAAAACTTCTCTGAAAAACTCTGGATTACAAAAGGGTGGGGTCTCCACTCCCTACCAGTCATAACCTGCCATGGCAGCACAGTTGAGGTGACCTGGAATGTGAGTGGCCTGCAGGGACTTGATTCACTGCTGACTCCAAAAGTAGAACGTAACGAGCAAGCTGTGATGTGTTGTCACCAGGGTAGGGCAAGACTTCACATCATGCCCCCACCGCAGAAAACAATTATCAAGTCATAAGTTCTACAACCTTGAGTCTTTTTTAGTATGATGGAACATGCTTTCCTAATTGCTCAGTTTGTCTGGTCAATCAGCTCCTGGAAGAGTCCTTTGGCTGTGCCAAACTACTTAAATTTGAGAATTGTTTGGTTCCTGTCTGCTTTGCTGAAGGGGTTTATTTTTGTTCCTTTGCAATGCTCTAATTTTTTTCTTTCTTTTTACTCCTTGTTTGTTAAAGTTTGTTTAAGGTTGATAAGGCTTTACATAACTTTAAATAACATTTACACATATATAATATATAATAATATATAATGTACATATATATATATAAACCTTTCCCCTCTCTCCCAACAGGCACCATATCTATGTATGGTTGATGTTTATTTTTGTAATATATGGCATTTAACAAGTCCATGTTCAGTCCTTCAATCACCCTCAGTTCAACAATTGTTCAGTGGACGAGCTGCGGGTCTGCCAGCTTCCAACGGTGCTGAGGCTGGAGGATCAATAAGCCTCTCCTCCGGTTCGGAAATCCTGGACTCTGCCTTGGTCCGTTGACCCTGCAGCTTCGCCAAGCCACCATGCTCCCTCGTCGCCACCCTGTCCCGTCAGTCTGCCAGCTCCAACAGGCTCCTTCATCCTTCCAGCCATTAACATCATCAAGGACTCTATTTATACCTACCAGTCCCATTCATCAGCACAAAGTCTTGCCCTGGCTAAGCGATTTTGAGTGGAACTTAAAAATATTGAGAAGATGATGAAGGACCTTTTTGACGACCAGTGACGAAAGGTTCAGTAGACTTCTGTCATTAAATAATTGGTTGAGATTGTGGTGTATTGAACAGAAGCTGCTCTTTATAAATAATTGGGATCTTTTTTGGAAGCGACCAAAAAAGAGCCTCGCTAATGACGGACAACATCACCAGGAGCATTCACACAGACTGACTCGTAAGTACAAACCCTCCTCCCAGCTGCTGCTGTTTTGCTAAATTGTCAATTAATGATATATAGATTGGCTAAACAAATAGAGATTAAAAATAAACCTAGAGCAATAAACCGGCAAAATCTCAACTCAATCGACGTAGATAACAACAAGGTGAGAAAACATAAACATCTGCTCAAGCTTGGCATTCTTAACGTTAGAGCTCTTTCAACTAAGGGGGTCATCATAAATTAAATGATATCAGACCATAGTTTTGACATAGTTTGCGTAACGGAAACATGGTTAAAGCCTGATGACTTTGTTGGTTTAAATGAATCTGCACCACCAGGCTGGCAGGTCGTGGAGGTGGCATCGTAATTATCTATAATGATTTTCTAAGTGTATCGCAAACTACAGGTCATTGTTTCACCTCCTTTGAACTACTGCAGCTTAAAATTACACTACCAGATAGAAGTAAAAAATCCTCGCTCTCGTTTGCGTTGGTTACTGTGTATAGACCCCCTGGCTCCTGCTCTGAGTTTTTAAGGGAATTTGATGATTTTCTAACCAATCTGTTGGTGTCTGTTGACAAAGCCATAATTGTGGGAAACTTCAATATTCATGTAGATGTTGTCAATGATGCTTCAGGAACAGCTTTCATGGGCCTTCTTATTTCTTTTGGCATTAAACAAAATGTTAATTTACCCACCCATCGTTTTAACCATACTCTTGATCTAATTCTATCTAATTCTACACCGTAAATATAGAAATCATACCACAGTGTGATGAAATCACCGACCAGGAGAAGGGTGCACCGATCTAATTTCCTGGATAATCGACTCTGGTGACTTAAAACCAAAATGTCTCGCGTTTTCGTAAGGGCAGAAACATAACGCCTAACACTAAAAACAGTCCAAACAAAAAATTGAAAATATACGTAACATGATTGATTCCATGCGGACTGTGACGTTTTTGGATAATTCAGTGTTGGTAAATGTTTCCCCTCAGGAGCAGTTTGACTGTTTTTCACCTATAAGCTAGAACACTCTCGAAACCAACTACGTGTCCCATAGACCCTATACCAACCATCCTACTGTTAGAGCTACTACCAGAAATTCAGGAGTATTTCTTGAACATCTCTCATCTCTGTGCCTAGGTCATGTCCCAAGCTCCTTTAAGCTAGCAGTCATTAAGCCGCTGTTAAAGAAACCTCAGCTGGACTTAAATGAACTTGTGAATTATAGACCAATCTCAAATACCCCTTTTAATGTCAAAGATCCTAGAACGAGAAACAACATTTTTGAAATTTTTCTGTGTGGGTTTAGACCACATCACAGTACAGAGACTGCTCTGGTCAAAATACAAATGATTTACTCCTGGCAGCTGATAAAGGATACATGTCTCTGTCACAGGCTCGGTCTCTGTGGATCCCTCCAATCGGCATCAGCGGGAGCCCTCTCCTGAATATTAGCGCTATTTCGGACTCCGTTTCCCAGGATCCCGTTCTGGGATTGAGCCCCGCCCCTAGTCTGCTACTCTGTTTGCCCCGACCCCCGCTCGTTCTCCGGATTACTCTTGCTCACTGCCAGCCCCGGACTTTTGCATGGACGCTGATTACTCTTCTGGATTTGCCCCCGTTATCCCCGATTGTTGTTATTGACCCGGACTGTACGACTTCCCTTTTGTGTAATAAAACCGTTGCATATGGATCCAAAGTTTCCAGACCCATCATTACAGTCTCTACTAGTTTTGCTGGATCTTAGTGCAGCGTTTGATAATATAGATCATGGCTTGCTGTTGGATCATTTAAAGAATGAGGTGGGCATTCAAGGGCAGGCCTTGCAGTGGCTCTGATCGTATTTGTCTGACCGTTATCAGTTTGTACATATAAATGGGGAATCATCTGCCCTAATGCCAGTCCAGTATGGCCTCCCTCAAAATTCGATTTTGGGCCTTTTCACAATCTATATGCTTCCATTAGGAAATCTAATTAGAAGCCTTGGGATAAATTTCCATTGCTGTGCTGATGACACCCAATTATACATATCTTCTAGACCCGACGATAGTTCTAATGTAACAAAACTTTCTTTGTATCATGGCCATAAAACATTGGATAACCTGTAATTTTCTCCTACTAAATTCAAATAAAACAGAGACATTACTTGTTCGTCCACATTCTAATAAACAGTCCCCAGCCGACTATAATCTCAAGTTAGAGGAGTGTTATGCTATATCATACAGCACAGTTAAAAACCTGGGCGTTATTTTGGACAGCAATTTATCATTTAATAGCCATGTGGCATATATTACTAAAACTGCTTTCTTCCATTTAAGGAACATCACTAAGATACGTGGCTTCCTCTCTAGGGCTGATGCAGAAAAGCTTGTTCATGCCTTTATGACCTCAAGACTGGATTATTGTAATTCTCTCTTAGGTGGTTGTTCAGCCTCTCTCATAAACCAGCTACAGTCAGTTCAAAATGCTGCAGCTAGAGTCCTTACTAGGTCTAGAAAATATAATCATATTACACCAATTCTTTTATCCCTCCACTGGTTGCCCATCAATTACCGTATTACTTACAAGATTTTACTGCTAACCTATAAAGAACTAAATGGGCTAGCCCCCAAATACATCACAGACCTTCTATCTTACTACAAACTGATATATTCTCTGCGCTCTCAGAACGCTGGTCTGCTGGTTGTGCCTAGAGTTAATAAGTTCAACTAAAGGTGGTAGAGCTTTCTCTCACTTGACCCCTAAACTCTGGAACGATCTCCCAGATACTATTCTGGGAGATAGACACACTCTTGCAGTTTAAATCTAGACTAAAAATCTCTTTAGTCATGCATTTTCATAGTTCCAGTGACAATTGTTATCTTTTGACAAGTTGATTTATGTACCTTATGGTTTGGGTGTTT
>JBAJNP010012237.1:0-13665 GCA_036877545.1 Yasuhikotakia modesta | reverse complement strand
CACACACACACACACACACACACACACACACACACACACACACTCTCACACTCTCTCTCTCACTTTAAATCTTAAAGTTCCCTTAAGATTTTTGAGAGTGATAGAAGCTGTTTTCTTTTCTCTATAAAAATCTCTAATCCATCATTACAGCTTTAAACAGCAGATCTATATAAAATTGTTTAGCACTATAAATATTTAATGCTTAACTCCCATTCCTGTCGATCGGCAGAACATATTTCATCATTACAGTAATGTTAGTGTGCTAGTCTCACACAGACTGACGTAAAACGATATTAATCTAGTGAGCGGTAATCTGATAACTTCTGCAAATAAAGGCCCACAGGGTTTTTGAATGTTTCAGTTTGTATTTTTTTATGAAATAGCTTGCACAGTATTGTGGTATATTTCTGATAACCTTGTCCTTAAATTGCATAACACACAGATGATTGCCCTGTGGACAGTTTATGGCTAAACCTCAAATCTGAATAATCAGATTTTTAACTAGTCAAATGTCTGGCTTTGTGAAATTACTAGTACATGAGCCGATATTTCCAGTTGTTTTTTTGGGATGACTAAGACTCAGAGTGGGCCGCAGTGTTTGACAAATCTAGACAATCAGATTTGCTTAGACTCAGCCAGAGGTAAGATGCAATAAAGTGCAATGAGTTGTCTGATGTCAGAGAGCGATAACATGGGTTCTGTGGGCAGGGCTGTCCCCAAGTAACTGGACTCGTCTGGGGAGACAATGAAAAATGCTGCTTTACATACAGTATCAAACTGAGTTTAAGAAAAATGACATCACACATCATCACTGGCCGTCTGCCTGCACAGCACCAGTCCATAACATATGAATCTGGTTTCCATAGAAAAAACTAATGAATGTTAAAGTCAGACACATAGCAACCAGTGCAGTTTTAAATCTAAAAACACAGAAAAATATTACATATAAAAAATACATTTAATGCAATGAAATTATAGACAAACAACATTCATTTCAACTGTCTTACCATACTAAAATAATAGTGTCTGAGCTAAGAATGATGTGTTTGTGTATCCAGTCATTTTTATGCCATTGTAAAAGATCAACTGAGACCTCATTGATGTGTTTTGTGGTATAGTGTCATGTAAGAGCAGACTGATGTTGCTATGCTGTGCAGTTGGACCACTGATGAGTCACAATAAACACGTCTAGAATGGGTGTGATTCGCCTTTAAATGTGTCTGTAATCAAGTAAAATTTGTACTCAAACCCAGTCCAAACCCTGAGAAAGAAACTATTATAAAAGATAATTTATGAAACTGTAGGGCTATATATAGAGAGATATAAGAGTGTCAGCTAAATGTGTCACAGCTGGGCTCTGAGATTGTGGATATAACCACTTGACCTGTCCAAATTCACTCTTTATCAAGATTTATCAGCTGGAATACTGAGATGTTCACTAAATAAACAACTTCAGAGGCAATTTGGAGCCCATAAGTGTGACCACAGTCAGTGAATTGGGACAAAAGTCTCTGCTTTTATGCAACATTACACTCTGCCAGGCAACAGAGGGGAGAGAATGGACTCTCACCGGACCCTCAATATAAGATCTCTTCAGTAAGTTACTTGAAGGAAAATAAAACTAAATGAAACGTTTAAACAAACAAAACCTTGGAACAAATGGAACATTTGTGTGGATGTAACACAATCTTCTGTCACATCACTGTTGTTTAAAGCCAGGCATGAATTTGGCTGTATGCTCTACATGAAAATCTGCCAGTACTCCCCTGAGCTTCAAACCCTGACACTGACTATGTTAGAGCACAGAAACCATAACTTCTGTATTACAGAACCCTCATCAAGTGTCTTTCAACAACATGTGATCTATGTCTCCCAGATCTACACATACACACAGTGATAAAACTCCAAAACAATATTCTTGGTCTAGTTATTCAAACCTATTGGCTGTCAGATCTTTCTCTTTATTCTTTTCTTTTTCCAGTCTTCCTTTCTTTCGTCTTCATGAACACATACAGCTTAGAAAATCTGTTTTTAGTCTTGTTGGGACACAATATATGGAACTTGCTAATAACCAAAAACATGGATTTAAAACTGGCTCCAGCTCAACCCTTTTTAACTTTCACTTTCACCTCCCAATACGAATATTATCATGGCCGTAGTGTCACAAACGTATCATTGCAATCTCTTCTGTTTGAAGTACGACAGTCTCAAATGTATCAAGTCTCTGTAATTAATCAAGGAAAATCACCCAGTTTGCATTCACATTTTTTCTTAAAGCCGTAACAAAACCCATCCCACAGGAATTTTGATAAACGGCTCATAATCACTTCTTCAGTCAGTAATTTGTGTTACCTAATGGTTCACCTATAACACAGAACTGATTAAAATGTATCTAGCTGCCATCATCCTCAGCATAAGATCTGTTTTACAAACCATCCCAAATGACAGACCATTTTTCTTTATGGAGTCATCTTGAAATGTTACACACTAAAAGAACTTTCATAAATCAAAATGATGTTACTTGAACTGCTAAATATTTGTTATACACATCCTTTATTTTTTCTAAATCCACATGACTGAAGGGCAGAGAACCACTGATTATGTAAATTTAAATTAGAACAACAATAGAATAACAGACCGTCTTGGTTACTGCTAGCATTAGCTCAACTTGTTACATGTTCTCCTTAAAAACAAACCCTCCCTGTTGCATAATGTTCAGCTTGCTGTACACAAATAGCGTGGCTGCATAAAATGTACTGACTGTGTTTCAAAATTCCAGCAGTGAGTTCAATGTGCAAATTTAACTGGAATGTCGATCCACGCCAGCAGGGCTGAATGGGATTTGCGTGAGCCTCCATTTGCAGAATGATTAATGATAAAACACCTTTGTCTATAAATTACACACGGCAGACACACAGCGTCTGTGACCGATTTGGCTGTCAAAATCTCTCAACATAGAACAACTCAAGCAGGGTGCAAAATATTTTGAGGAATTCTAGTGCTTGTGTAGGCATGCAATGAGGCCTTGTTGTGTTTTAGGGAAGACAAATACAGATAGATTGCACTAAATATATATAATTTATTATATATAAAATATATTTATAGACCTCCATCTACCCAACAAAACCAATTTTTAGTTGTATTTTTCTTTACTTAACACAGAAATTCAGTCTTGGTCTGCTTGTGTCTGCGTATGTTTTGGACTGTATGGTCATGTATTGTCCACTGTGTGTGTGTGTGTGTGTAGTAGAGAAGGTAGAGAGCGGGAGACTATTAAAACAAACTGACAAGGCAAGACATCTTTACTCATTTATGCAGCCCACATTCCTTTTGCATAATCATGAGGGTAGATCACGGTATGATTCCAGGGCCTCTCACACAAAAGAGGGGGCTGAGAACTCAAAATCTGAATCGACTCAGACCTACAGAAGACACAAGGCCTTATAGGGGCCATTTATCATCTCTAACCTCATCAGCACCATTAACGGCCTGCACACATGAACAGGGTATTTACAATGAGTTCAAATCTTATCTGATTTCCAGCTCTGCCACTCACCTTTTAACTGCTTTTCTTTCCTTTATCTTCCTCTTCCTGTTCACGACCACCTTGAGGTTCTTGAATTCCTGCCTCATCAGTTCTTCAACCCGAAAAAAGTGGTGAAAAAGAAACAAAGAGACCAGACATGAAAGGTGATTGGTTGACAGAATCACAGTTGCCAGAGAACTGTTAGGTGAAAAGTGGAGTTAAGCTTGTTGGTCTTGGGCAGGTTTTTGCTTTGGGTGAGAGAGATCTGGGTTCAAACTCAGCAAGCGACTCATAGTTACTTAGCAGGTCAGGGTGGGCCTCATGTGGGGTTCCATGGTGTAGTAGTTAGAACTCTGGACTCTGATTCCTGTAATCTGAGTTTGAATCTTAGTTGGACCTGTCACTGGTGTTGTGATTTGTGCTTTTTGAAATACTAGCCCCACAATATGAAAAACAAATGTGAAGTAAAAACAGAAATATTTTTAATGATTACAATGGGCCATCAGTACGTAGGTTGTCAAATTTTAATAAATTAAAAATACAACCAAACAAACCACTTATGACTGGAACCTTAAAGCAAATAATACTTGATAAACATTCAAATCAAAGAACTTTGGGATTTTTTCAATTAGGAAATACTACTATTGATACGCATTTTTTAAACAATAGCCCTACATACAGTACATACTGAAAATTGAAAATTTTGCAATTAGGAAACACTACTATTGATAAGTGTTTGTTTACATTAGCCTTACAATATAAAAAGCAAATGTAAATACTAGAAATTGGCTGTTACCAGGATGTATTGCTGTCAATAATTATAATGAAGCAACAAAGAAACAGTACATGAGAAACCCTACAAACAGTACATAAGGTAGTTCTACCAAATCAAAAGCAGTTGTGAATAAATTAAAGGAAAACATACCAGCAAGACAAATTTTGGCTTGCCAAACATAAAACTCTTGCACCAAGTTGCCTTGTGCAACTAAAACAGACAAATGACCTCATACACACAAACAATGCATGGTTTTAAGTTTCATGGTGGTACTTCATTGTGCACATGGTGAAGTTGCAGCTCAAATTTGCTATAAAGGGCTGTACATTCTTATTAACCTCTCAACCAAGATGAGCTCCTAGGTGTTGATCCAGAATCAATATGAGTGTGGATTTCATTACACCCACCTGTAATGAAACACCCTCCAATCTTCTCTTCCCTCACACCAACTCAGTATAAAAAGGCTGAATAATCAGAACATACACATAATCTTTCACATGTGAAAAAGGCTTGTAGTCTTCCAGACACAAAGTTTCAAAGCAGAACCAGGACAACATCAATCAAGCACTGTGTGTGGAGGAAACAATTCTGAGACCTCAATTCTGAGGTCTGGTGGGCCTCAGTTCTAGCTCCTGAGTTTAAAGGAAGCACAGATGCTTTGGTCCGGCTGAGAACGCTGGGGCTGATTGTCCTCTATGTCGCGTTCTCACGCACCACATCCTGACAGGAAGTCCATTTCCACCTACTTCCTGTCCCGACTAGAGACTGTTTAGAGGCTTATTTGCAAACTGAAACAGGTGCAGATGCCTTCACACAATCTGACCTGTTTGTTTAAAGACAAAATCCAAACTCCGCCAAACAGAACTTTTAGGGAGCAGCTTTTTAAACCTGCTTAATAGCCTCTGATGGTATACCTAGCCCACAAAGTGCAAAAGTGAAAACAAACGCTATTGGAGATGATAGAAATCCAGCATAATTTGTACATTTGTCATGAGCTGTCAGCCACTGTGAGAGATCTTGGTGGTCACATACATCTGTTCTGACTGAACATGGTGTGTCAGCTGTATACTGTACCAGGCTCTGTAGCAGTTTATAATACAAGCTTTGGTACCATTTGTGGTCATTTTTATGGCAGTCAATCTGTATCGACAGAGCGCCAGTCTATCAGCCAAACTGTTTTGCTGCTATTTTTCCGGTTAACAGTGGAAAACAGACATTTCCTAAACATGGCTCTGCACTGCCAAGTCCTAAATCCATCTGTCACACCTAACAAGTGTGCCGTGACGCGGAGATGCAGGAAGAGAAAGGGAAGCAAACACTAGACAAGCTGGAACAGGATGAGTTTTACACTTTGTACTACAAATGACTTCCTTGACCTCTTTGTAAGCTATTCTCAAGTACAATGTGGGTAAATTTCCCAACAAAACTTCCCAACTTGTCCCTCTGGGGAACATGCAGATTATCGTCTGATTCTGGGTAAATGTGGTTCTCACCTTTATGCCCCATTACAACAAAATAAACCCACCATGTGATTGTATTCTGGTTACAGGCAGCTGATAAAACAATGTGCTGCTGATTAACTTATACAGAAATGAGCCTCGGCTAGTTGGTTTTCTAACTGGCAGGATGTAGAGGCACCAAACACATTGTATGAAACTAGTAATTCTTGTAGGTGGTTTAAACAGATGATCACACAATTTATACTCAGACAAAACCATCTGTCAGTCAGGAACAGGGTAGACACAATAAAAAAATAAAGCTTACATTTTACTTACAGTCAACACTGTTGAGAGTTTAGATGAAAATCGCTGCTCACTCAACCATGTCAAATGTTTGGCAGGTAAACTGTGTTTTCTGCTTTTCATTACATCTTTAGACTTCATTCTTCAGGAATGTAACGCAGCTCCACGGCAGAGCAAGGTGACTTGGAAAATTGTAATGAAAAAAATTAAGTAACTATACTGGGCGTATAATTACTTCCTGAATGGTTACAGGTTCTTTGCTTCAGATTAGTCCAGTCAAAAAGGCATTTGTACATTCTCACACACACACACGCACACATAGATGGATGTACGTCATATATGCATAAAACACATTTATATATACATGAATCTATAAAACAGCCCCTATAAAAAGTAAGAATAAGGTTTTTGACAGGGGTTCAAATTTGGCAAATTAGAGTACTGTGAATGCACTCTGGTTCTAAATAGTGAATTGTATTATGCGCCAAACAAATCGTTTGCTATTTCAATAGCTCTTGAACAATACCTGTAGTTGAGTTAGAATGCAGCTGTCACACAAACCTGTTGTTTAATTGAACTGAAGCACAATTCTATTGTATTAAGTTCAACCTGTATTATACTGTATATATACAGTATACAATACATTACATGCGGTTGGTACAGCATAATGCTAACAACCCCAAGAGCATGTGTTCAATTATCAAAGAGAACCAATACCCTTTAGCCTATACCCTGTATGTTGTTTAAACTGGATAAAAAGATCAGCAATTTGGAGTTACTGGAGTGTATTAGTTATACTACCGTGATGTATAAGAATGTTTACACAAAGTTAGTGAAACTGCAAAGAACTATATTTAAAAGTGTTCCTGTAGCTTAACTGGTAGAACATTGTGTTAGCAACGCAAAGGTTGTGGGTTTGATAGCACTGGTCAAATGTATGCTCTGAATACATTGCAAGTTGCTTTGAATAAAAGTGCCAAATGAATAAGCATAAAACACATTTTCACTGCAGTACAGCATCACTGTACTGTACTAAACTGTACTTTTCACAGCATAGAGAGTAAAGCTGCTGTCATGCTCAGTGGCTGTAGAAGGCACTAGCATGTGTCTAATGACTAGCACTCCAGTTCATGTCCATGAACTGGATGAAAACAGAGAGAATTTTACCAGCTGTGGAGTGGATATGTTTCTTTAAGGAACCACTGTTCTATACAACATGGCAGATTGATTTAGACTCACTGAGCTAAGAGCCAAATGCTCTGAGCTTAATGAGATGAATGTGAGATTCAGTGATCCCTACAGGGCTCTTTTACATTTGAATACTAATACACAAAGGAGCAGTAAATATCTGATGTTTGACAGTCATGCTTTTAAAAGTTAGTGACTGATTTTAAAAGGTTTTCCTTATCAGATCATGACCTACAAGAATGACTTTAAAAGACACCACAGACCTCCCTCAGGTAACAGAAAGTAAATGAGTCACTTACATGTGGAGGAGAAAAGACCAAATGATTTGTGATGCAGTGGTTAGGACCACAAATAAACACTGCTGGCTGTGGTAATTTCTCTCTGGTGTATTACACACAGTGCAGTTTGATGGTTGATGTTTAACAATCACAGTAGACAAGCAACAGAGATTTTGACTTTCCAGTCCATCCATGTCTAAAATGCTTTTTTGCCGTTAATCTTTTGGTGCAAAATTGATGCAAAAGTCTCACACTCACTTCCAATAGAAAACGCACTGCATTTTAGCATAAAAATATTTTATCTTTTTGACTATTTAAAAACTATTTTATAAACAGGATTTCCCCTGTTTATAAAAGTAAGTCACTTTGGATAAAAGTGTCTTTCAAATGAAAAAATGTAAGTATTTTCACTTTTTGTTAAGAGACCTTAAATCTCTGAGCAAACAGGAAGTAGTTTCAGTCAACAACATATATGTATTGTCAAGAGATTTTACGAGTGACCTCTTTACTTTAACTTTAAATTAAAATGGACTGATTTTACATTCCTCTTTATCAGCCTCAGCAGATTTACATTTCACAGGCCTTACAACTAAATATTTACACCACAGGGTTAAATTAATTATGTAGGTCATACTAAGAAAACACTTTGACACTTGAGCTTTTAAGGTCATATTTTCAAATGTTGTGGTTTGAATAAACCCCTGCCACTTCATATTATTATATAAGCTTGTAAAAGTGGCGCTTGCTCTGAAAGTAAGACAACTAAAGAGCTGACAAACTGCTGTTGACTACAGAGAGTGGCGTCAGGAGATTTAGGTTTAATGAGAGGGCACGAAAACATATCTGTAGTCACAGAAGTCAGAGAGATAGGGGGAGTGGTGGGGAAAAAGGATGAACTGGTCTTGACTTGAGAACTGACACAGCCCTGTCATTATTGGTTACTTAGATGTATTCCAGACACGTCACATCACAGCATTACTCACTTGTTGACCTCACACAAACATTGTTGACATGTTGAAAATCACTCATTTGGTGAGGGAGAAGTTAAGTGTCATTTGTCATTGTTTGGACCAACAGATTGTCCCACCCGAAACTCAAACTATTGGTAAGACAATGTTGTTATATCTGCCTCAGATGGGCAAACAAATTCACTTGGTACCTTTTGATTGATAAATTATGCACTTTAGATAGCAAGGACAGGCATGAATACTGCATCCTTTGGCTGTCATCTCCCACTCACATGGGTACAGTTTTGTTCCTTGGAAGTCTTTTTTATCTCTGTTCTTCTAGCTGCAAAACAGCCAGTTCAGTATCAAACCAGTATCAAAATTGTGTTTACTGTATATATGAAATTCATAGCAGACAAGTTAAGTTCTTAGACACAATCTAAGGGAAAACAGAGGTCTTTCCGGGATGACGGTCTTGCGTGCTGCTCTGGTCTGGGGTCGTCCTCAACACCGGCATTTTAATGATGTGAAAACTCAGCGGGGGCCAGGCAGGGGCCAGGCGTGTTGCTGTGAGCATGATTTATGATGGCTCCTGTTTTCCTTTCTCTCAACCAGGGGTCACACATTAAATGTAAATCAATGTCCTCACAAACTCACGCAAACATTTGGCTTGCGCCTCACAGACACACACAGTCTGCCTGACGCTTTCGAAAGGAACAACCTAAATGGGCTCAGTATTCTTTATGGGCTGTCTTTCTTTAAACAAAATCTTTCCATTAGCAACTAATGAGCCCCTAAAGAGACAGAAATCCATCTGAAAATATGGATTTAAGTGAGATCTTAAGTGTCTCGTAATACAAACTAGTGAATTCTGAATTTTTATGGAGCCTCATGGGATAGAAATTCTAAATGGATCTAGCACTTTTTATTAAAAAACCTGTTGGCCCATGAGCAAAATGAACCCGTGTTAGGTTTTATTTATTTTTACTCTAACTGAATTTGTCAGGTATTATAACACACTGTGTAAGCAGTGTATATAATGCAGTAAATATTTCCTATTCACAGTTCAAGAAAACATCTTTATACTTCTAAACATTTGTATTCTATTAGATCATAGTATGTTGAAACCCTGTCTTTGACAGACTATGAGTTTGTTACTGCCTTTGTCTTTAACAAGGAAATAAAGTTTTCTTGTGGCACTTGAAAGTTCAAACTATAGGTCTGAAGTAGAGCAACATAAGAACTCTGACAAAATTCCTTAATAAAATCTTAAAAGGTTTAGCTTTCAGACAGGATGTGTGCATTTGAAAATTTGCTTCATTGTTATAGAAAAAACAGATATCAATGTTTCAGTTCTCCAATGAGGATTACAGATGCTTTAATAAAGGAAAGCCTAAACAAAAGCTGCATTCTACAGCTCCAGAACGCAGCCAATCATAGTAAGCGGCCATTTTAACCACTTCACTTGCATGAACCTAATCTTGCATGGACCTAAATAATATTGTGGTTTAACATAAAGACTGCCTAAGCATTAATACACCACTTTATTTCTAAAAAAATCTTTTTAAGAAAATTATTTCTTAAAAGACAATATCTGATTTTGCACTGAAGACAACACACCCAAATAAGAACAGAGGACATTGCAGGAACATGTTACTGTACTGTTCAGAAACAGTGGCTTTTAACAAAAAAGCTTATTGTAATCCACCCTAAACCAAAAACAAATAGTCAGGCTTTAAAATGCATTTTAAATGTTTCGTTTTGCATTTAATCTCTTAAAATAATTGCTTGCACTGAGACACTAAAGAAACTGGCTCAGTTGTGCGTGTTGTTGGCATGCCAACACTAGCCTGGGAGACCAGTTTTTAAGTACAATGCTAAACACCTCCTTGTTTGTCCAGTTTAAGCTTTTTAACAGGGTCTTGCGTTTGGTCAGTGGCCTGAGAGAGTTCTTTTTGTCACCAGCAGTGTGCAAATAGGGTGTTGTGTTCTGCTTGTGGTCTGCTTGTTTTTGACATGAACCATGTGGCAGCCACTTCCCTCTGCATGTCACAGTTGGTATTGTGGTTTTATCCCATCAAACCAGATGCAGTGCTGGATTGCTTTAAAGGGAAACATCTCTTGGTTTCGTATGTAACCTTGGTTTCCTGAGAAAGGGAACAAGACCAATTAAATTGTTCCAATTAGGCATTAGATTCAAATTGATATCGAATATCAAGCAATGCATTTTATTATATTTGAATATCTACAATATTCAAGCCCCGCCCCCTAACCACCTCCCGCCCATGCCGAATGAAAAGTGACAGTCCAACCAGACATAGTGTCTCGTTGCCTTTCTCATAAACTATGTTTTGGTATGTAATCTGCATTATCGTAAAATCATACTTTATATTTAAAACTGTCCTATAGTGTAAATGTTGATGACATTAGTGTATATGCATTTATGTGCCTGATAAATAAAATGGTTGCTTGATTATAGCTTATAGCTTATACAAATGTTAACATTCTAGGTGGTCCAGCATTATAGAAAATGGAATGATAACACACTCAGGGTGGTGTCTCTTATACTCGCTCATGTCTTCCTATAGACATATAATTGTAGCTGTTCAGCTACCCCATTACAACTACATCTTCAGTTTATCAGTACATGGAAACCACCTCAACATACTTCACCTTGCAGGTCCTGACCCTGTACTGCAAACATCTCTTATACAATCAGTGGCAGCTCAGCAAGGTCACCAGAAGGGGCCGGAAAGGGGGGCCGCTAAACAGAGATGAAGCTACTGAACTCATCCCCCCACCTTGTATTGTCCAGCTGTGGATGACTGTTGTCTGCACACTAATGGGCAGCAGTGTGCTGTGCTGGACCGTAAATCAGTCTGGAACGCACTAATCAACTTTGTCTCACACACACTTAGACAACATAGCACAAGCATTAGGTTTGCATAAAAAGCCCTGAAAAAAGTGACTTACATTACAAATTCTGCACAAAAGGAAAAAACAAAACAGGCTTAAAACATATATTTATCAATTACATTGATATATTTGGTTAACTAGAAAGCTGCAAGAAAGGTATGAAAGCATTTTTGAGTGTGGAAGCAAATTAGCAGATTAGCCAAAGATGATGTTGGTTTAACATAGCGTCTTTTTTTGAGGTGACTAGTTCAAAAGATTCTGAGGTAGTGACAAATTTCCATTTTTTAATTAAATGAAAAATTACTAATACTGTCCTATTGAAT
Organism: Yasuhikotakia modesta; assembly: GCA_036877545.1. Lineage (NCBI taxonomy): Eukaryota > Metazoa > Chordata > Actinopteri > Cypriniformes > Botiidae > Yasuhikotakia > Yasuhikotakia modesta. Next base: position 1,970 of record JBAJNP010012237.1, on the reverse strand, counting down.
TATAGAAAAAGTAGAAAACATTTGTGTATCAATATGAGAACCAATTAGATTTGCTGCTGTCGGTTGAAGCATTAATATAGTATATGTTCCTATGGGTCATATTTCAGGGAAATGACAAATAACCTATATAATCGTTTTTATTTAGGACAGGTTACAGAGAATCCTAATGTTTACCATTCCTAGAAATTCAATCTCCTCTACATGTTCCTTGTTGACCCTCCTCCTGTCTATATACCCTCGCCACACCCACAGGTTCGAACAAAAAACACATGGTCATTGCGAGTGAATGAGAAAACAAGGCTTAGGATACATACTAGAAATGATAATATCAGATTCAGTCTGACATTCATCTGCTCTGTGTTATCTGCTGAAGGCTATCCTATTTTCTCTGTGGATTTATAGATAAGGAAAATGCACATTAGCCTTTAACATATCCAAAAATCTGACAAATTGATTTTCATGATTTGGTTAGTTACATACAGGAATATGAGGTTCGTATTTAGATAGCCTCAACATTAAGCCAAATTAAATCTCAAGGCTCAATTTGTAGTCCATATCCCAAGAATCAAGACAAGGATTTTCAATTATTTCCCAGATTTCCTTTGACATTTCCTTTCTTTTTATGTTAAAAAACAAAGCTATCAGGATTACAGTGTGTCTCCAATGTTTTATATGACAGAAATGTGCTGTTAGTTATAGACACAGAGGATTAGATTATGCAGTGCGAGAGTCCAAAATCTGTTCAGCATCTCCTGTAATCACATAGACCATGACGTTCCAACACTGCAGAATGTGGTTGTATAATGAGCTATTTGAAAATTAACACGAGCTACAATGTTGATGTTCTTTAGGGTCCTTCATCATGTATGCACAAGCCTTTACATAGAACAATTTCACTCATCAATGTCGTTTTCACACCTGCATTATACTAAACTTCAGATTTTCAGATCATATCTGTTGTCGTTTTCAGGCCACATCAATGTCTGGGTTCACCAACTGTAGCTAACACTCACTCAAAAGACGTCAGGAGACATGAGCTCAGATTTCACGATTAAAATGGTATTGAAAAGAAGACCAGATCCAGGAATGCTTTCGTTTTCCATCTCTCAGCACTAAAATGCTAATTTCCTTCTGGCAAAGGGCCTACATTGTCCCCACAGATGGGTCGGACATAATGTATAGTATCTTTCATGCTTGGGTGACGTTCATATTCGAGATTGCAACCGAATGCAGCATTTCAAACCACATAATGAATGAATTTTCAAAAAAAGTGCCAATAGACTTGGAACCTATAAATGCCAGACAATATGTTTTTTAAGACATAAAAAGCAGATATTCCTTGACAGTGTTTTTTTTAGAATAAGACAAAAAAGATTTACTTTCTGATGTAGTTTCTTAATTTTTGTTTCTGAACTTCTGCACTTTTTGTGCATGTTTTCATTGTTTTGCATATGGGCTTACTTTAAAAGTTATGTAACAATAAATCACTAAGAGTCACTAAGTGTTCGCTATGTGCCAAACAAAATTCCACATTTCTTACTCAGACATTAAAAGAGTTTCCTTCATTAAAAAACACTACAATGTTTTTTGGCATCACAACAACATTCCTGTTCTGAAGTTAAGCGGGCAAGGAAAATATCAGTTCTTACCTGTGCCACATCCCTAAAGTGATTCCACACACGTTCAGGTTCACGTGTAGTTTAGAAGGCATTTGAATATCAGAGAGAACAGTTAGAGCAGTTCAACACGCAAACTGTTAAGTACAACCATCCATATAGTGATTTGATTGGTAAGCCCTAATTATATTGTAATAAGATTGTATTTTATTGTATTTTTAATTAGTTGGACTAGTTTTGAGTTGGACAGGCTGTAGCATGCTGCACTTTTGACAGCTGCCATAGCAACAACTAAGCTGGTAAATAAGACTCATCCCATATGTAAGACCATCTCGGCAACTAGTTAAATATAAT